>JAOTRH010067392.1:0-18138 GCA_034768845.1 Heliamphora exappendiculata | reverse complement strand
ATAAATAAATAAATAAAAATTTCTCTTCCTTCTAATATTTGTGTTTTCCCCCTTTTGCCCTAATTTTTTAAAATTTTTTCTAAAATCTTGCCTTAATTCTCTAAAAATTTTAAAGATTTTTCTTTAATTTTCTAAAAAAATTTGAAATTTTGTCCCAATTTTCTAACATTTTAGTTTAATTTTCTAGGAGTTTTTGCCCCGTTTTTCTAATATGTTTTCTTAATTTTTTTAAGAATATTTGAAAAATTTTCAAAATTTTTTCTAATTCTTCTTAATTCTTTAGATTCTCAAAAAAATGCCCCTTAATTTTCTAGGATTTTGTAAAAAATTTATAGGATTTTTTAACAACTTCTAAGATTTTCCTCAAAACTTATTAAAATTTTTTTCTCAATTTCTAGGATTTTGTTTGGTTTTCTACAAAAAAAAAAATCTTCTAAAAATTTTTCTCAGTTTTTCTTGATTTTATTCTAAAAAATTTGCCATAATGTTCTAAGACTTTCAAATAATTTTTTTAAATTTTTCTAAGAACAAAATTTCCTAATTTTTTAAGAATTTTAAAACAAAAAAAAATTCTTATTTTCCTAAGATTTTTGAAAAATTTTCCTAATTATTTAAAGACTTTTTAAAATTTTTTCTTGATATCCCTTTATTCTCTAAGACTTTGGAAGAATGACCCTTTAAGTTTTTAGAAAATTTGCTTTAGATTTTAGGATTTTCGACAAAATTGCCTCTAATATTTTATGATTTTTGATAAAAATTATTTCTTTAATTTTCATGACCCAAAAACAAAAACAAAAATCCCCCCAAGTTTTTTAAGTTTTTCCTAAAAATAAAAATAAAAATCATTAAGCTCTTTTGAGATTTTCGCTAAAATAATTGTCCATTTTTTTGTTTGTTCAAAACTTTAGTGTTCCTACTATTTTAATCTCCATTGCACAAGTACCTAAGCTAAGATCTCACGGCAATCATCATTCATCATTAGCACCATTCATCATCATATCAAATTACATCATCATAGGAGGATCTTAGGCATACGTCTATGTTTGAGATATATCATATAACATGCTTTAGTTTCAAAACTGTGAGTTTGGGAACTTACCGATGGGCGCTGGCGAGAAATATAATGGTCGGGCTCCCGCAGAAGAACATCGGCAGCGACTGCATCAGTAGGAGGGTCGTAACACCTCATCCGCGTGGAACCAGGCAGTGGGGTATCAGGGCGTAAGTGTGTGGGTCGAAGGGTGCTGGATGACTCTCTCCCGCATTAGGATCCAGGAAATCAGTCACCTCGGCCTCAACAGCAGCGTCCGCAGCTGCCTGCGCCTCGACAGCTGCTCGTGTCACCTCCTCAGCAACATGGCAGGAAGGCTGGAGGTCGTCGTCTGGAGGTCGTCGTAAGACACGAGGGCATCCATAGCAGCAGAAGGATGCGTGGAGGTGATCTAGCTGGTAGAAAGACTAGAGGTTGTGCCTCTGAAAGTCCCCATGGAAGAACTACCAGTAGCAGAAGGACCCAATCGAGCCCCTAGATCGTCATCTTCCTGGCCTTGGCCCACCATGAAGAAAAAGAGAATCACGAATAATAAGGTAAACATCTCGTGTCAAGAAGAACAAGACACAGAAAGCTCGTGTTAGGTCACAAAGAACAAGAAAAAGCAAGAGAAAGTTTGAAAGAGACGAGAGAGAACAAGAGAACTAGAGAAAGAAAGTGGAGTGAACAAATGAACCTCACCCGCACAACCTTAGGAGCCTTATGCGCGCCTAGAGTTGACGGTCGCCACTTCCAAAGTGAGCGACTGCCATGATAATGAAGAGGCACATGGCGACTGCCATGTTGTAAGAGTAGAGTTTTAAGTGAGCGGTCGCCATGTCAGAGAGATTTGGGCTTAGCGACCGCCAGGTACTCAATGGTCACGTCAGGTCAGTTTGTCCATTATGTGGTTTTAGGATTTTTAGGGGTCCGTTTGGGGGTCTTTTATTTGAGTACATGTTTGTTTTCTTTTATTTTGTTTGGGTATTTTTTTTTTATTTTATTTTATTTTTTTATGCACATTAATTTCGTGTGTGTAATTTTTGTTAACAAAAAAATATAATAATAGAAAAATAATTTTCCTTAAAAATATTTTTTCTTATTTTGTGTGGACGTTTTTCTATAACTAACTATAGGTGCTTCACAAAAATAATTTTAAAATCTTGAGTATTTTTCAAAAAAAAAATACTTCAAATTTTGTGTGAAAATAATTTTGTTTAAAAATAATTTGCAAATGATTTTGTCTTACACATAATTTGTGCATTTTTGCTTTAACTCTCATTGTTCGTAGTCATCCTACTTCCGATGAATCTAGTTAAAAGTCAAAACTTGGCTTTTAAGTATTTTTTATCTCGCTTTTGATATATTTAATTAAAAGTCGTAACTTAACTTTTAATTATTTTTGTTCCCTTTTTCGATAAATTTAATTTTAAGCCGTAACTTGACTTTTAATTATTTTTATCTCGCTTTAGATAAATCTAATTTTAAGTCATAACTTGGCTTTTAATTATTTTTATCTCGCGCTTCATTCCGAATTTTTAACTTTTAACTCGACTTATTAATTCGTTATTATCATTTTCGATAAATTTAATTTTAAATCGTAACTTGTCTTTTAATTATTTTTATCTCGCTTTCGATAAATCTAATTTTAAGTCGTAACTTGGCTTTTAATAATTTTTATCTCATGCCTCATCTCGAATTTTTAGGTCTTAACTTGACCAATTAATTTGTGATTATCCTTTCCGATAAAATTAATTTTAAGCCGTAACTTGATTTTTAATTATTTTTTATCCCACTTTCATCCCGAAATTATGAGGTCTTGACTCGACCAATTACTTTCCCGGTTAAGATAATTTCTTGGTTCTTAACTCGATCCTTTTAATTAATTTACCCCCAGTCAAGTTCTTAAATCTTGACTTGATCTTTGACTTGTTTGTACTCTCTTTAGATCTTGACTCGATCTTTAGGATTTGTTCGATCACATCAGCATCAGCATCATGTTAGCATCCGCATCATATTCTTATCTTGCATCCTTGCTTTTTGCCCCATGAACTATGTTTTGGTATGATCCCTAACAAAGGGATATGTAGGCAACTCGATGAAAATTCGAGTACGACCAACATCATATGTATACTTGTGTGTTTGTGGCCTAAGATTGACGGCTCGGTCAAATAGTTGTTGTCTCTGGGTCTTTGATATAACTTGCATCATGCATTGCTATGCAAAGTTATATCAAAGAGGGAGAACTGTAGACACCCCAATTTGAACCCGTTTAATTTTAAGTGAATCCGATGATGAAAGCAGTTGGGATGGTTCTTCAGTTCAATCTTCGAGAAGTGATCCAAGCTCGGTATTTAAACCCAAAACCATCAAAACAATGAAATTATGTTAAACCACGGATAACTTGTTATGCAAGTCATTCCTAATGTGGCGACCGCCACCTCCAACATGGCGACCGCCAATAGAATCTTGTGAAACTTTTTTTAGACATGGCGACCGCCACTTCTAATTTGGCGACCGCCAATTTCAAATGGCCTGATATGTCCCAAAACATGACAGCATCTCATTGGTTGAAGAATTTTATAAATGTCGTGCCCCCTGGTACGTTTTCAGGACAGAATTTTAGAGAAGTTTAGTGAGAAAAACTCTGCCGAGTCGCCGAGCAATCCCGAGCCCTAACGCTGAAGCCTTACCAAAATACCGAGATCCAAACCTCCAACGCCTACATTAAAACCCTAGCTTGGATCACCATATGAGGATTAGACTATTAAAGCACATTCCCCGACGTGAGGATGCCTTAGCAATCAAAGTACCTTATTTAGATCACCAGTCCTTCTAACTCCATTCCCACTCCATTCCCACTCAAAGTACCTTATTTAAGTTCAAGATTCAATTCGTGTATTTCCTTCGTTTATATAGTTAAACTTTCTTATTATTTAATTTGCTTCATGTGATTTAGTCTCTTTAATTAATTACATAGCTTACACATTCACACTTAGCACATTGTCATTTTTATTTTATTTATTTATTTTTATTATTCATTAATTAGTGTTAATATTTTTTGCAATTACAACTTATTATTGTTGTTAATTGTTATAATCAAGGCACTTACATTATATGAAATAATTATCAATATTATATTTATACCTTCTAATTAAATAGTTACGTTTATTTTATTTTATTTCTTTCTTTTATAATTAGTTTAAAATTTCTTTATTAGTTTCTTATCTTATTTCTTTAATGCTCCTTTTTATTTTCTTCTTTAGCTTAATATTCATTTTCTAACTTTTATTTTTTATTTTTTTTATATTAGTATAATTTCTTTCTCTATCATTTTTTTTCATTACTTGTTTTAAATTTCTTTATAATATCTTATTTTTCTCTTAGTGTAAATTTAATTTTCACTTTATTAGTATTTCTTTTTCTTTAATGTTAGTACTTATTTCTCTTAAAAAGCTCCATTTTCTTTTTCTTTTTCTATAGTTTTTTTCTCCTTGCATGGTACTTTTCTTTTATTTTGTTAAACCCAAAAATCATAAAAAATCTTTTAGGCTAATTTTCATCTTTAAGTGTATATTTCTTCTCTTTTTTTTTTTTTTTGTCTCTTCTTTTATCTCTTTTAAAATATAAAATGTGAATAGCTAACTTTCATTTTTAGTATTTTTCTAACATCTTTTTATTTTAGTATAAGTTTATTTTGTACACTTTCTTTTTATAAGAATTTTTATACATATTTTATTTTACGTTTTAGTATTTCTTTTGGATATTCATCATGATAATACTAACTTAATTTATTTTGGTGATATGCATGTTTTAATTTCTTTATTTGAAACCATCTTTAGGATAGTTTAGTTTATTTTCTTGTTAGCAATTCATGTTTAGGTAATATTTAGCAATTTTTAGCATATTTTTATTCTTCTACTTAAATCATGATAATTTAGTTCATTTTGATGAAATTGCACGTGGGTATACTCCATGTATCTTTTAGTTAGAAATTGCATACCGTAGGACTTAGAATTTTTTTTAATACTTGTTTTATTTGGGCATTCTATATACCTATGTTATGTATTTTTTATATTTGATTTTGAATATTCTCTTTTCACCTCTACTTTTTTTATTTGCATGCGTTTGAGAAATCATATTAAATAACCAATATGATTAGTAGAGACCAACCTTACGGTTGGACGAACGAATGGCCTAACACTTTTCTCGATTCGTACCCGATTCGTACCTTAGCCTCTAAACTCTTTTTCTCTACTTAAACATTTTAAAGATCAGTAGCCATTTTTTGCTTTTTTTAGTTTTTAAAAAAAACTAAATGGCAACTCGATTTTCAACAAAAGGAAATTTCTCAAAATTTAACTTTCAATGTGTTAAAATATTTTTCAAACATCTTGAATTCCCTTATTTTTGAAACATTTTTAAAATTTAAAATCCCGGCGTCACAACGACCGATTTACTATACGAGTAAAGCTTTCCAAGGTGTAGAGAGCAACCCAAGAGCAGAGAAGTTGGCCTTCGCACTTATGGGTGTCGGCTACGAGGTTGAGGCCATATTTCCAAGCACACATCTTGACTGCTCTCACTGACCTGGCGGTACTGACCATCCCGTGGCCACTTGCTCGGTGGGGATTGGACCTGGTTGGACCACTTCCTATGGTGTGAAGGTAAATAAAGTTCCTAGTGGTCGCCATAAACTACTTTACCAAGTGGGTAGAAGCCGAACCGTTGGCAAAAATCACCGAAAGAAATATCACCGAGTTCGTATGAAAAACTATAGTTTGTAGGTATTGCATCCCGAGGATATTAGTCACGGACAATGGCAAATAATTTGACCACAAGAACTTCTGAAAGTTTTGTGGGGAACTCAGCATCCAACTGCATTTTGCCTCTCTTGCCCACCCTCAGTCCAACAGCCAAATGGAAGTCACTACCAGAACTTTGCTAAAAATGCTGAAAACTAAGCTGGAAAAATGTAAGGGGTTATGGTTTGAAGAGCTCCCCAATGTGTTATGGGCCTACAAAACCATCGCTCGCACACCCACCGGGGTCACCCCCGCTTATTATTATTCTTATTATTATTATTATTATTATTATTATTATTATTCTTATTGTGTGTGGTTACATGGTTGTTATGGTCTTTTTTCTTTCTAATATAAATAAATGTGCCCGCCTATCCAGTTGGATGCGGCTTCCTATTATTTTATTTCTTCTAACATGGTATCAGAGCTACCATAAAACCCTAGCCTCTATTGCCGACAGCTTCATGCTGAAACCCTAGCCACAGTCCTCACCGACCACGCAACCACGCAAACCAGACCAGTGCCGACCACAAAATTAGCGCCGAAATCCACCATTGCATCTCGTCGACCATCTTAAACCCTTCCACAGTCCTCGCCGACCACCAAACCAGCACCGACCACCAACATCGTCCATCGTCGAACCCCAACGACTCTTCCCCAGCCACCGACGACCAGCGAAACACCACCACCGACCACTTTCGCCCTTCATTGACCACCGACGACCCTTCCACAGCCCTTGACATCCTCCCTCTGGCGCCGACAACCCTATTTCTCCCTCTTTTCAGCGCCGGCAATCTCTGCTCTCTCTCTTTCCGGCGCTGACGACCCCTATTCTACCTATTTCCAGCACCGACGGCCTCTGTACTCTCTCTTTCCAGCGCCGCCAGCCCCTCTCCTCTCTTCCAGTCCAGCCGTCTGCATCCCTGGAAACCATAGCTTCTCTCGGTTCCTTCCTCTATAGTAGCCGACTGGTGTAAGCGCTATCCAAGTCTTTGCTTCTTCCTCTCCTTGTTCTGACAGCAAAAAAGAAACCATAACTGCTGGTTTGAAGGTCTAAAGGCTATCACAGTGCTTGTATTTTATAAAGATGAGTTGAAGGTATGATTCGCAGTCCATCTATGACTGATTGAAGGTGTGGGAGCGTTCTATTGATTGTTGGCCTGCTTGCTCGTGATTCCTTTCATTTTGCCATTGAGATATTGTGATGTTGACTAAAAGTTCCACAAGAGTTGAGGATTCTCCAGTGAGAACTGATCGACAAGTAGGAACTGATCGACAAGGAGGAATCACGAATGTGTTTTCGTCATTCACACGATTGGTGGATTCAAAATTGACTGAACCGCAAACATATGTATTATAGAAGAAGAAGGTTTTACTTATAGTTGAAGGTATGCAAAAAGGAAGACCATTTGTTTGAAGATCCTCTGGAAAAGGGATCTAATGAGTATAAGCGATAGAAGTGAGATGACACACAATTGCTGAGTAAGATGTTGAGTTTCATGGAGTCCTCTATTGAGATTTTGGTAGCTAATGTCACGACTATTCGAGAGGTATGGGCCATCCTCGAGGAGACATTTGCCTCGACTAATGACCTGTCCCGGTTATATGATGTGCTGCAGAGTATTTTTCGGATACAACAGGGAGATCGCTCTTTTCTAGATTATTTTACAAAGTTCAAGGTATTGGCAGATGAGTATGATCGGTTAGTACCTTTTACCAATCGATATGAGGTTTTCCATGAGCAAATGATGTAGTTTTTAGCAGTTTGCTTTCTAGCTGGGGTAAACCAGCAACTCGACTCCGCACGTTCTCAAATTTTGGCTAGTACTGACATTCCATTTTTATATGAGGTCTTCCGACGGATGAGCCGAGCCATTAGTAGAGACGAGCCTCGTGGTACTACTACTGATCCTAGTAACCATACAGCCCTAGGGGCATTTCGTGGTGGGAATAGAGGTGGTTTTTGTGGTAGAGGTCGTGATGGAGGCCGTGATGGGGGACGAGGCAGAGGTCGAGATGGACGTGACACTAGGTCCTGCTACTATTGTGGAGAGTAAAAAAACTTACAGAGCTCGTGTTGGAAGCTACATGGGCATCTTACATCCTCTGTGGCCAACGTCGTGACCGAGTATGATGCTCAACCCCCTTCTTCTGAGCGGTAAACTATCGATATGACACAAGAAGAATATGATCAGCTCATTCAGATGCGAATTGGGAACACAGCCGATACTCCATCCGCTACAGTTGCAGATAATCCAGCTGCATATATGGACACCTCCAAATCATGGGTGATAAATTCGGGCGCATCCGCACATATGACCCACTCCACATGTACTTTTTCATCTTCTCAGTTGATCTCTGAACACAGTGGGGTGATTGTTGCCAATTGAGAAACTTTGGAGGTAAAAGGGCAGGGAGTAGCTACTCTATCTCCATCCATTACACTCTCTGATGTTTTACATACTCCTGCTAATCCGTTTAACTTACTATCTGTGAGTCGTATTACCAGGGACCTAAATTGTTCAATAACTTTCTTTCCTGATCATTGTGTTTTTCAAGATCTAGTTTCGAAGAATACTATCAGTAGAGGACGGGTGGTAGGTAGCCTATATGTGCTAGATGAGACTTTGGATGTTGCATGTTCCAGGCGATCATCTTAGATATTAGATATACATTATCGGCTGGGTCATCTTTCCTTGCCAAATTTGAAGAAACTATGTCCCAGTTTCAGTTAGATTACCTAGTTAGAATGTGAGTCGTGTAGATTTGTTAAGCATCTGCGTGTGCCGTATGTGTCCAGGAAAGATAATAGAATCATGAATCCTTTCTCTTTAGTCCACTCAGATATCTGGGGCCCGTATCCTGTCACTTTTTTATTTGGTTTTCGGTATTTTGTGACTTTTGTTGATGACTATTCTCTAGTACTGTTCAACAACCCGCCCAACCTGCCCAACCACCCCGCATCCGCCTGTCCCACACCGACCCAAGCAAATTTAAAAGGAAGAGAATGGTGGGTTAGGCGGGTTGTGGATGAAATTTAACGGGTCGGTTGGTAAGTTGGTTCCAAATCATCCAGCCCGCACCGCACATGTTTTTTAGTTTTAAATTTTTAATCCAAGCACCTCCTTGAAAACAAAACAGTCAAAATACAAACAAATCAGTAAAATATTGCTATAATGTTTATTTAATTTTTAAACTGTGCCAGTGTGGGTTGTAGATTTTTTTAAACTGTTCATTTAAATATTATTGTTTAATAATTTAAACTATTCATTTAAATATTATTATTAAATATTTAATTTCACCACGTCATTTGTTTGCTTTGTGCAAACAATTTGCTTTTAAATATTGTTGAAATTTGAACAGTGGCAGTAGGGTTGTGGGTTTCTTTGATAATCCATTTAAACAACAAATTTTAGAATTTCAATAGTCTATTTAATTTTTAAACCGCTAATCCGTCCAACCCGCCATTGTAAAATCGCCCAAAAAAATAACTAATCCGTCAGTTTTATAAAGTGGATGGTTCGGCGGTGGATTGAAATTTTTTATACCGCCATAAATGGTTTGATTAATGAATTTTTACTCAATTCGCACCGCACCGATCCGCGCACACCCCTATTATTCTCATATTACTTATCTTTATCTTATGAAAAAGCGATCTGAATTACCTACTGTATTTATTGCCTTTTATAATGAAGTCCACACTCAATTTGGCACAACTATGAAAATCCTCCATAGTGATAATGGAGGTAAGTACGTGGGTGGCTTGTTAGGTTCATACTTGCGTACACATGAAATTATTCACCACACATCATGCCCTGACACACCTCAGCAGAATGGGGTGGCGGAGAAAAAGAATAGACATCTCCTAGAAACTGCACATGCCTTAATGTTTCAGATGCGGGTTTCCAAAGTATTCCGGGGTGAAGCTGTGATGACTGCTTGTTATTTGATTAATCGATTGCCTTCCTCTGTCCTACATGGTACTAGACCCTTATTAACGTTACTGCCTCAGCAGATTCTTTTCTCCTTACCACTCAGGATCTTTGGGTGTGTTTTCTATGTGAGAGATACTAGGCCGCATGTGACGAAGTTACATGCTCGCGCACTAAAGTGTGCTTTCATGGGATATCCTAAAACCCAAAAAGGATATCGGTGTTATAGTCCTGACTTGCGACGATTTATTATTCGTCAAGATGTGGTGTTTGTTGAATCTACTCCATTCTATGGCTCGACCACTACACCTATCTCCCATGTGGATGATGGTTTAGATCAAATTCTGCTGTATCAGTCCTCCCATGATTTACCAGTGGCCTCTTCTCCTGTGGTTAGTCATCCGATTGATTTTCCCGAGGAGTCTCCACCTGCTGCCTCTTAGGCACCTATCCTTTCCTCATCCTCCGACTCCTTAGTATCACCAGGCTCTACCACCTCTCCTCTACTCGAGTCAGTATCTCCTCAGCCGGATCCAAGCTCTGATCAGGTAAGTGACCCTCCTATTTCTTTACGCAAATCTTATCGTAATTGTAAAAATCATCTCTTATATACTACATTCTATCGTGGTTTACGTGCTACTGTCCAACAGGGTATTACTATCCTTGATCAGCATCATTTACCTTGCTCTGTTATAGATACTCTTTCTCATCCAAGTTGGTGTCATGCTATGATTGAGGAAATGAATACTCTTGAGGCTAATAATACGTAGGACCAAGTAAGTCTTCCTCTTGGGAAGACTGCGATCGGCTGTAAGTGGATTTATGCAGTCAAACTTCATTCTGATAGCACTCTTGAGCGCCTGAAGGCTCGGTTAGTGGTCAAGGGCTATGCTTAGACCTATGGTCTTGATTACTTTGATACCTTTTCTCCTATTGCAAAGATAGCCTCCGTTCGTCTTTCTTATCACTGGCAGCATCCCATCAGTGGCCCTTATATCAACTCAATGTGAAGAATGCCTTCCTTCATGGTGATTTGAACGAAGAGGTTTATATGAAGCAACCACCCTGCTTTGTTGCTCAGGGGGCCCCCCTAATCAAGTATGTCGATTGAAACACTCCTTATATGGTCTGAAGCAGTCTCTCATGGCCTAGTTTGGTCGTTTCAGTTCTGTAGTACAGGAGTTTGGTCTTCAGCAATCAACAAAGGATTATACTGTATTCTTTCGTCATACCTCAGCTGGATGTATATTACTCGTCGTCTATGTAGATGACATTGTTATTACTGATAGTGATAGTGAAGGGAATGCGAAGCTTAAAACATTTCTAGGCACCAAGTTTCAAACAAAAGATCTTGGTAAACTTTAGTATTTCTTGGGCATTGAAGTAATCCGGGATAAGAAATGCATGTTCATTTCTCAGCGAAAGTATGTTCTTGACATTCTAGAGCGTGCAGGATATATGGATACTAAAGGAGTTGACTCACCTATGGAGACTAATGTCAAACTAAAACCGAAGGGAGTGCCTCTTTTTTATCCTGACCAGTATCGCCGTACAATGGGACAACTGAATTATCCTACTACGATGACTCGTCTAAATATTGCTTATCTAGTGAGTGTAGTTAGTTAATTTTTGTCTGATCCACGTGTTCCTTATTGGCAAGCAGTGTTACGCATCCTTCGGTACTTGCACAAAAACTCGGAGAAGGGCATCCAGTTTTTTGATCATGGCCATATGGGTATGGAAGGCTACTTTGACATAAATTGGGCTGGATGCACTTTTAACAGGAGAACAACATCTGGTTACTCTATATTTATTGGTGGCAATTTGGTTTCCTAGAAGAGTAAAAAGCAGACTGTGGTATCTAGATCTAGTGTTAAGGCTGAATACCGGGCTATGGCTCTAGCTACTGCCAAAATTATGTGGCTTCAACAGATTTTGACAGAGTTACACTTTCCTCTTAGAGGATCGACCAGACTTTTGGTTGATAATACATCTGTTATCTATATTGCCACCAATCTCATTTTTCATGAGAGGATGAAGCATATCGAAATTGATTGCCATTTTATCCGCGAAAAATATCAGAAAGACATTGTTAACTTTGGCTCTATTCCTACTAGCAAACATGTGGCAAATATTTTCACCAAGGCGTTACTAGGTCCGCGTGTCTTATATTTATGTAATCTGAGCATGATTAATATATATGCTCCAGCTTGAGGAGAGTGTTAATAATAGCTTATTATTATTATTATTATGTGTGTGGTTACATAGTTGTTATGGTGTTTTCTCTTTCTAATATAAATAAATGTGCTCGTCTATCCAATTAGATACGACTCCCTTTTATTTTATTTCTTCTAACACCCCCTTACGTTTTGGTGTTTGGGCACAAAGCCGTGATCCCCGTCCAAATAGGTTTGACCAGCGCCAGAGTGGAACGCTTCGACCCACAACGCAACAATCAAGAGCTTGAGGTAGACCTAGACCTAATAGAGGAGTCAGGGAACAAGCCGCGATCAGAATAGCAATTTATAAGGAGAGGATACGTAAGTACTACAATTCCAAAGTTAGAGGGAAAAGCTTCAGGCCAAGGGACCTAGTGCTTCGAAAGGTGGTTTTGGCCACAAAGAACCCCTCTAAAGAAAAATTAGGGGCCAACTAAGAAGGACCCTATGTGATAAAACTCACATGCAGCAAAAGGGCATATCAACTCCAAACTATGTAGGAAAAAGATTTAATCCACCATTGGAATGCACAACACAAAGAGGTACTATTCATAAATGTCAACATTTTCGAGTTGCATTCTCATTTATAAGTCCACAATGTCCGAAGGCACAATTAATAAGAGCGGTGAATGAAATTTATTTCGCAACAAATATTTTTATACAGCATTCTCAATGCAAATCCTAAATGCGTAGCAGGCACAGACACAAAAACAAATCACAAGATAATTAACCTCCAAGATGAAGAGCCTGAACTTAAAGGTCAGAGGGCAAAACAGATCACAAGATGATCAACCTCCAAGATAAAGAGCTTGGACCTAAGGGTTAGAGAACAAGGCAGATCACAAGGTAATCAGCCTTCAACTTAAAAGGGACTTGGATTTAAGCCCTTACTACAAAAAGTCTCTAATACACAAGCCGAGGCCCAAAGGTCAAAGGAAGGATGATCAAGTCTAGAGGGGCACAAAGCAGTTGCCCACTAGCAAACGAAAATAAATATGCGCAAAAGACAAGAAAGCACCAGCATATAAGGTCCACCTCTTTATTATCACACGAGTCAAAAACACTTAAGCTATGAGGCAACAACAAGATGCAGTCATCTATTATGTACTAGCAAGTAAAATAAAGTAGGCAAAATGTTCAAGCCCAACCTATAAACCAAATACGTAACCACCAATAAAAAGAAAACAATGTTTCTAACCACACAAGCACAACAGTGTTTAAAAAAGGAACCACAAGAGCAGGTACATCAAGTTGTTTTTCAAAAATAAGGAGAAGCGGGTAAAAAAGCTAGTGATCAGATGGGTTAGGGGCATCTTGAGCAGCATCGGATACGACATTGTCGTCTTCGATTCTAGGTGAGCCAACTACCGTTGAGGTGTCATCCTCCTCAGGTTGGATCATGGAAAAATTCTGATCAGGAAAGGCAGTCTGGGCCTGACGGCGGAATGCCTTGAAGCTAAAGTCCCACTGCTCGGTGAGAATGACCTTCCCATCCATCGAGTCCAAGTATTCCGTAATATGCTGATTGATGATCTGTTTGAACTCACCAGAATCTTTGAACACTTGGATGAAGCCGATCTTTCTCCGGGCATTGATGATCTCCTGCTCTCATCACTTGTGCTCTAAGTCAGCAATGATGGCTTGTTTGGCCTTCAGCTCCGCTACCATTTCCTTCTTCTCCCTGGTCAACTCTCCCAGCGTATTTTGCAACCTTTCTAGATCAGCTTTTAACACTTTATTCTCATGCTGGAGGGACTCCATCTGCTCCTTCACCTGCTTTACTTGCTGTCCCGCAGATAGCAACCTCCTCTCAGTGGCTTTCCAAGCATTGTGGTATTCAGTCATCCTTACCACTACGTGGTGACCAAAGGCCACGGCCTAACAAAAACCAAGAACACAACGAAGAACGGAAGGGATTGCGTGAAAAAGAGAAGCATGTTACTTACGGTTATGTAGATGAGCTAAACTAGTAACAAGTAAGATAAAATCACACTCATCTTCGCCATCTCCTTATGGAAACGGTCTCCAATGGCGTAGGGCGAGAGCGCTCGCATGGCTTCTTGGTCGGAGGGAAGAATAGAGCTTTCGATCACCCTGTGCGCTGACTCTCCTTCCATGAATACGGATAGCCCAGCTGTGTCCTTGGCAGAAGGGAGTGGGGGTGAGGGGATCTTTGTCGGCTCCGCGCCTGATCTTTGTTGGCTCCGCGCCTTACAAGTGCCACATGAGTTATTCCAAGTTAGCTTTTAAAATTGCAATTGAAGTGATTGCAATGGTCATCAAGCTAGCTATGAGACAGTAAACTTCTCCATCAAATTGGATGAAATGCTAAAACTAAAAGCACGAGAAAGTTACAATTACATAAAAAAATCAAGGAGAAAATCTTTTTAATGCACTGTGATGAAATAAAGCAAACAATAGGATAGTTAAGAGACAGAACTGATGTGCATTATAGAAAGCTACCATTGGCACATGAATTATCCCAAGTTAGCTTTTAAAATTGCAATTGATGTGATTGCAATGGTCATCAAGCTATGAGACAGTAAACTTTTCCATCACAATTGGATGTAATGCTAAAAATATTACAGTTCTTCATTTACTTTTACTGTTACATAGGTATCATCACTTAATTAGCACTGCACTCAAGTTCATGTTTTCCAAAGAAATGTCATTTATATCCATCCATGCCATAATTAGTTATAATTTGGATTTATTTATCCATTTTTTATAAATATTTTTTTCTTTATTTTTCTCAAAAATCCTCAAATCAAATATTTTGGATGCCAGATTATTTTACGTAATGCAATTGTCATTATAGTATCCCACCATAAACATATATCATACAAATACAAACCAGAATGTTGTCAACTCAAAATGCTAAACTTGCATATTGAAATGCTAAACAAAGTGAAATGTCAAGCTAGGAAATCAAGTACAAAGATTCACCTCTGCACATTTTTTTGGAAGCACTACGCGTGCTGTCCTCCCTTGCATCACTGGTGCTTAACATCTTCTCAAATAAAGGAGTAATTACAGAGTTTGAACTTACATGTGGTTAAGGTTTATAAGTGCTAAATTGCTCAATCCCAAAGATAGAAATGAGTTAGAATAACAAGAAACTGTGTTCCTTAATTGAAATTAAAATACACCATATAACATTCACTAAATCAAGATTGCAACATTTGCAAAAATCAAAATAAATTGAACAATAAAAGAATTAAAAAGCATGCAAGAAATCTGAATTCACGCAACTGATCCCAATTGATAGGGACACAAGGGTTTTGTTTGGCTTGATATAGGAAATCAGAATTCAGAACAACCTGCTTTTACTGCTATACTCATACATATCAATATCATTGGGTAAACATTTCATAACATCTCAAGAACATCGCCACATAGAACAAAAGGATACTCTCCAGAGATTTGCGGTAGCTCCTGATCAGTTATCCTGGGCCAGTACCGAGGAAGTAGCTGATTTCGTACTTGGGCATCTCCTCGAGGCCTTCCATTGTATATCTGACTCTCACCAAATGGGTCAGCTCCATGATGCCCACAGAACTGATTCCCAATTAGAAGTGGAGTTAGCTGTGATGATGCTTTGTTAGCTTTATGGTTTGTTAGCTTTATTATTATTATTGTCATTCGGTGTGGTTAGACATACAGTATCTTATTATATATTCTTGCTAGTATATAAATAAATTGTTACACGCTCCATTAGGGTTAATGCCTTCATTAAGCCTAATTATGTCTATTAATATGGTATCAGAGGCACCGGACCTCTGGTAACCCTAGCAGCCACCAAAACAGTCGCCGCCAGTTGCCGGACCACCAAAACAGTCGCCGCCAGTTGCCGGACCACCAAAACAGTCACTGCCAATGGCCAAACCACCAAAACCCTAGTCGCCAATCGCCAACAGTCACCCAGAGCCCTAGCCGACCATCCAAGCCCTAGCCGGACCACCCAACCAGTAGCCACCAATTGCCGGACTACCAAAACCCTAGCTGCCACCTTGCCGCACCACTAAACCCTCACCGACCACCTCACCACACCACCAAACCCTCGCCAACAACCACCTCGCCAGTCCTTTTTTCTCCCACTCCCGACCCCCTCTCTCTCTCTCTCCAAAACCTCACAAACCCTCACCAAACCCTCGCCGACCACCTCTTTTGGCACCGACAGATCAACAAGACCCTCGCCAGTCCCTTTTTCTCTCACTCTCTCTCTCTCTCTCTCTCTCACCAACCGGCGATTTTCAACAATCTTTTTGAATGAAGGTTTACTGGTTAATCTGCTAATAATAGAAGAACTTCATGAAACATTTTCTTTTCTTTTATTTCCTTCGGTTGGATGGGGTGGGGTGAGCTTGTTATTTGGTGGTGCCTGGTTTCACTATACATTGACAAATGATTGTAAAAGAACAAAAAATATCAATAATTCACCATCTTGTAGCACCACCACAACACCGATTCTCCAACAAAACCCTCAATCTCCCGACACTTAGGTAGTTGATAGTTGTCATGGATTCTGTATGCATGCACATGCTGGAAAGAAATAGGAAATGTAAGAAAACAACAAATTAAATTAAGACACAAGTTCAAGCACTTGGGTTCAATTCAACTATGAGAACTGTAAATATTTTAATGGATACGGTGCTTTGAATGTTTACTCAAGTTGCATATGGAGTAACCTCCTCTCTTTTTTTTCCTGTTACATCATAAGTAATCTAATAGAAACTAGCTGACAGCGTGTATAACTCAAACACAACTGTTCAGATTATATTGAAAGGCATGTTTGAAGTAGGGATCTGGACTGAAAAATGTTGGCTTAGGCACCTATCAATCAGATTGGGTTAAAACTCAGGAAACTTGACCTGGACAAGTCCTGTTCCCATCCCCAATTTGAATCAGTCATACAATAACTCGTTTAGTGGCAGTGAGTAGTAAAAAATGTTGACCCAATCCAAACCTGGTAAAGAATCAGCATTAACAACTGGAATTTGCGTGGCAAGTTCACTAAAAATGGCATTATGGACAATCAAGTAATTATAAAATCAAAAATTAAGTAATAACAAGAAAGTAAAAATAACTCACCAAAATGAAACTTTTACTTGCACAGGTTATGCACTCGATTCCTCCAGCATCCAACAGTATAAACATATGGAATGACACTATGCATCCACAATGTATTTGCTGCAAATAAAAAAAATTCATTAGAAGATCTGGATAATAGGAAGCTGCAATTCATCTAATCTCACGTCAGCTCTACAGAAAAAAGCATATGAATCCAGCAAACTAGCCTGGAAATATAAAATCTTCAGCTCACCTTCCCGCACGACTCGCAACACCTCCAGCCAGAAGCAGTCAAGTGGAAAGTTTCACAGAATTTTCCCTCCTCGTAAGCAGAGCTAGACTCGGGGGAAAAAAATATATTCAACATCTTAAAGTAAATAAAGAGAAAAGTGGTACAAGTCGGACTGTTCAAAAGTATATACAGAAGTAATTTTTGTAACATCACCTAACTGTTAATAACACAAGTTCGGAACCCTTTCTAAACATATGGGGTAATTTTGAATTAACGCAAGCTCATCTTAGTTCTTTCCACGTGAGTAAAGAAGGAAAAGGTGGAACATGTGAGGGGCAGGGTCAACAACTTGGAAGTTGTGAGAGCATCGAACTGCTACATTTTCATGTTTTGTTGTGTAATCTCATCATGTCGTACATTTTAAGCGTACATTTTAAAAGTAATAATGGGAAGGGATAGGATCAACAATTTGAAAACGATGAGAGCATCGATCTGCCACATTTTCATGTTTTGTTGTGTAAATCTCATCATGCCTCTATATGAGCTCTGGTATTAAGGGCATACACACATAACAGCCACCACCGATATAGATTGTTCAAAATTTTATTAGGTTCAAATTGTTGAAGACGAAACCCAACATGAGATTAAGGAACACTAACCACTGCAATTAAGCAGCCGTCTTTTTCAATGCTTCTTTCACATTATAATTTTATGGAGAGTTTCATACAAAAATAACTGAACCAGTGTAATAAATCAAGCATACTATAGATGTCAAACCTACAATATGCTTGATTTATTCCCATCAATATGCCAAACCTTATAGGAAAGCTACTTAAAGGGCGGGTAGGGGTGG
>JAOTRH010067371.1:0-18140 GCA_034768845.1 Heliamphora exappendiculata | reverse complement strand
CCTCGAGGGCGTTCTGCGCCGAGGCGGTACCCGTGGCGAGCACGACGGCAACGGCGGCCAACTTGAGCGAACGGAACATCATCGGCGTACTTCCCCTGCAAACGATAACGCGCCGGACAATAGCGATCCCGTTCAGCCGCGCAACCTCCAAGCTTTCCTCAGCCGAAGTGCGCCAGGACGGCCCGGGCGACCGCTTCCGGCCGGTCGAGATAGGCGAGATGGCCCGCCTCGGGAACGGTCTCGATCCGCGTTCCCCCGTTGATTCCGGCCGCGAACTTTTTTGCATAGCTCGGCGGCAGCACGGCGTCTCTTTCACCCCACAGCAACAGGGTCGGCGCTGCGATCAGGCCGAGCCGCTTCTCCAGCTTGGTGGCGCCCAGCGGCCAGAAGGCGCGGGCCGCGGCTTCGGAGGCGCGTCCCATCTCGATCGGCCATTCGACCGAGTTGGCGCCCTCGGGCGGCGCCACCAGCGCGCTCCAGTTGGCGCCGTCGGCGCACATCAGCCCGGCCACCGCGTCGCGCCGCTGTGCCCATGGATCGGTCGCGGGCTCGGCCTCGTCGAACAGGCCGAAGGGGGCGAGCAGCGCAAGCTTCTTCACATGGCCCGGAAAGATCGCCGCCATCTCCGCGGCAAACGCGCCACCCACGGACGCGCCGATCAGGTCGCAGCCGGCCAGCCCCGCCTTGTCGACCAGCTGGCGCACGGCCAGCACCCAGTCGAGATGCGTGTCGAGCACGGTGTGGCCGGTGGCGCCGCCGGGATAGCCCGGCAGCGACGGCGCGATCACCGTGCGCGTCTTGGCCAGCTCATCGAGGAACGGCAGCCAGCGCGGCAGGCCGCCGAGGCCGGCAAGGAAGCCCACCTTGGGGCCGCTGCCCTTGGTCCAGACGCGGCAGGGAAAGCCGTTCACCTCGACGGTCGCGGTCTTCAACTCGGACATGCGGTTACTCCGCCGCGATCGTCTGCGGACGGAACGCCGGCACCGACGCGCGCTGGCTCCTGGCCATCGGCTTGGGCCACCACTTGTCTTCCCAGTCGCCGAACATGTCCTTCACCTTCGGCATCACCTTCTCGGCGAACAGCCGCGTGTTGTACTTGGTCGTGTCCTTGCTCATGTTGCCGTACTGCAAGAGCATCATGAGATGGCCGACGTTGAGGCTGGTCGCGACGTGGCGGATCTGCTCGACCACTTCGTCGGGCGAGCCGATGATCACGTACCCGCCGTCGACGATGTCCTTCATGTTGGTGGCCTTGAGTGCCGCCTTGGTCGCCGGATTGGCGAGGTTGGCCGCCTTGGTCATCATGCCCTCGATGCCGGCGCGCTGCGTGGCCTCGGTCGTGTAGCCCGGCGGCAGCGCGAAGCGCGGATCGACATGGAGGCAGCGGCCGTAGAAATATTCCGCCGGCTCGGTGTAGAGATCGAGCGCCTGCTGGCGGCTCTCGGCGACGCCGACGAACTGCAGGAAGCCCGCGCGGTACGGATTGCGGTCCTTGCCGAGCTTCTCCATCTCGTTCCAGAAGCCCTGCATCGTCGTCTGGCCGGCCTTGTAGCCGTAGTAGGAGAGGTAGCAGTAGACGTAGTCCATCTCCGCGCACCACCGCCACGTCTCGACCGAGCCGCCGCCCGGGATCCAGATCGGCGGATGCGGATCGTTCTGGATCGGCCGTGGCCAGATGTTGACGTAGCGCTGCTGGTTGTAGCGGCCGTTGAAGGCGAAGGTGTCCTTCTCGGTCCACGCCTTCTTCACCAGGTCGTGCGCCTCGAGGTAGCGCTCGCGCAGCAGGCTCGGGTTCTGGCCGTAGGCGTAGCAGGTGTCCATCGGCGAGCCGACGGGGAAGCCCGCGATCAGCCTGCCGCCCGAGATGCAGTCGATCATCGCGAACTCTTCGGCGACCCTGGTCGGCGGATTGTAGAGCGCGAGCGAATTGCCCATCACGCAGAGCGCCGTGTCGGTCGTGCGCCGCGCCAGCGAGCTTGCAATAAGGTTCGGCGACGGCATCAGCCCGTAGCCGTTGGAGTGATGCTCGTTCACGCAGATCGCGTCGAAGCCGACCTCGGCTGCGTATTCGAGCTCGTCCATGAAGTCGTTGTACATGTGGTGCGCCCGGCGTGGGTCGAACAGCGACGAATGGATGTCGACCCACACCGAGGGATGCTTCTTGTTGAAATCGTCGGGAAGCTCCGTGTACGGCATCAAGTGGAACCACATGAGCTTCATCGCGTCCTCCCTGAGACTCGGACCGCTTTAGGTAAACCACCGTTTACCTGGCAAAAGGGTGCCAAGACTCGGGGACGCATGCAACGCCGGAAAAGCCCCCTTGTATCGCTTGGCGGTTACGGGTTCCGCAGTCAGTCCGCTTCGCCGGCGATGCTGCGCGGCTGCATCCACAGGAACACCGCCAGCGCGCCCGCCATCAGGATGGCAACGACCAGAAATCCCAGCCACCAGGCGTGGGCCGACATGCCGCCGGACCAGTCGAGCACGTTCGCAACCATTGCAGGGCGATTGCGCGACGCCGTTTTTGTCAGCAGGCGCTTGAAATAGCCCTGCACGGTCGTTTCGGCGATCTGCAGCGTACTCGCGGTTTCGGCGGCGCTCGCACCTTCGAGAATGAGCGAGAGCACTTCGATTTCGCGCGGCGTCAATTGATACTTGCGCGTTGCACGCGAGAGCGAGTCGCCGCCGCGCGTCGATTCGATCGTCACGGCGAAGAGCGACGCTTCATGTCCGTCGAGTCGCGTCACGCGCACTAAGCGCTGCGAATCGAGAAACGCGCTGCGTGAATGACGCTCGCGCGTCGTTACGCAATGATCGAGTAAAGATTTCACGAGCACTTCGACGTCGCCGCGAAAACGTTTACGATCGTCGCTGAGCAGAAGACGCAGTTCGTGTTCGGACGGATCGATCGAATCGAGAACGACTCGGCACTCTGCATCGACGAGAATCAGCTTCATGCGCTGGCGTTGATCGGCGACTTCGGTGTGCCGTTGCTGGTCGACGTCCAGCTTGACGGCCTTACTGCTATTCATGGCTTCCCGTCTTGAAAATGAAGCGTGTGCTGCTAGCTATCAAACGGAATCTATTTTCACAGGGCTTGTTTCCCGGATGTACCGTTACGTTCACATGCCACGACTTGATCATCGGAGTGTTCGCGTTTGATTGCCGATCTGCTTCAAAAAAATGGCCTATTGGTGTTCGGATTTTCTTACAAATAGCGTAGTTCATGAACGTGCTCTCACGGTGAATTTTAAGCTTCATCCAATGAACGGAGCTGAGAATGATGCGAGCAACTCCGTGTCTCGCGTTCATTCTTACGGCTGAAACCTAGTTGCGCGAAAAACACCCATTTTGGTGTCTGGCTTCGATCGCATCGAAGCCGTAGGGTATGAGAGAAGTGAAAGGCCTCATGCATTCGCTGTTCGAGCTCGGCGATCACAATCGCCGCTTGCCTTCGATGGAAGGTTTGCGCGGCATCGCGATCCTGCTCGTCTTCGTTTGTCATTACAACGACATCATCGGCGAGCATCTTGCGCTGCCGCCGGCGTTTGCGGCGTTCTCTCGTATTATAGGAACGGCCGGCGGCACGGGCGTGGATTTGTTTTTTCTGCTCAGCGGCTTTTTGATCTACCGAACCACCTTGCGGCCGTCGCTGCATCTCGGTTCGTTTTTCTTACGGCGTGCCGAGCGCATCTATCCCACGTTCCTCGTCGTCTTCGCGGCGCGCACGAGCGCCGGGTCGCCGACGATCAAGGTGCCCGCGGTGGGCTCGGAGTCGATGCGTGCGCTCTTCTCGGAGAAGTACGTCCCCGCGTCGCGCACGTTCTCCGAAAGGAGCTCGAGGTAGCTGCCGTCGTCGCCGAGCACGGCGCCGAGTATGGAACGAGATTGGTCGACCGCAACCTCGAGCCGCAGACGGTCGCCCGATCGAATCTCGAAAGAATCCGTGAAGCGTTCCTGCTTTCCTGCGCGGTCACGCACGACCGCGAGCTGGAAGCCGCCTTTGAAGCGAACGGGCGGCGGGTCGACGACGGCTACGGGCTCCGGGACGCTCGGGAACTTCGCATGCGCTTCCTGCATCGCGACGGGCGCGGGAGAACGCATGAACAGGATGATCGCGGCCGCCATCGCGAGCGGAATCGCGACGAGCTCGATGCGGAATCGGCGTGGCTGGATTTTCGGCGTCGGCATCTTGGGTGCCGTGAGCCCGCCGATTTTCGCGACGTACACCCGGCATACGTCGCACGACGCGACGTGCACGCCGACCTTCGCGATGGGCTCGCCACACGCAAAGGCCTCGAGGTCGATGGCATTCGGATGGACGTCGCTCACGCGCTCGCCTCCTCCACCGCGAGGCCCAGTCGCAGCGCGCGTCGGATGTCCGAAGCGCGCTTGTTCACGGTGACACGCGACACGCCGATTTCGTCAGCCGCTTCTTGCTGCGTGAGCCCGTCGACGAACAGCATGATCGCGAGCGACTGCTCGTCGGGCGCGAGGCGCTCGAGAGATTCGAGAACGGCGCGCCGCGCTTCGGCGTCGACGCCCGGCGCCGGTCCGAGCGTATCGACATCGTCGATGGGGAGCGCCTCGCGCACGCGCTTCGACCGCCGGAGCAAGTCGAGGCTCGTGCGCTCCGCCGCGCGACAGAGCCATCGATAGGGTGACTCCGCCTCACGGAAGCTCTCGCCACGTCTCATGAGAGAAGCGATCAAGTCCTGCATCGCGTCCTCGGCCAGCGTGCGGTCGCGGAGCAAGAGTCGGCACCGACGCTCGAGGAGCGCTCCATAACGTCGGTACACTTCGGCGACCTCGTCGGTCCCCAACCCTCGCTCGAACAACGACGCCTCGGTTTCATTTCCCGGCGTCGGGTGCTTCTCCGCCGTCTTCGTCGCCGGCGTCCACGCCGCCGTCTTTCAAGACGGGGCACGGCCAACCTTCCGGAATCGGATCGCCGGGGAGGAGCGCTTGCCCCGCAGACGGCGCACAGGCGTTCACGATCGGCGAGTCGCCTGCGTTACAGAGTGTGCGCGGTTCGGGGATCGTCGGAGGACACGTCGACGTGTACGTGTAGCTGCGGCCGTCCGCCGAGCACTGCAGCGTGGGGGCAGGGCCGGCATCGTAGACTTCGTCCGTACCGCCCTGCGAATCGCCGAGCGGCGCGCTCGTTCCAGGGATGACGCACACGGGGCTCGGAAGCCGGCCCGAGTCGTTGATCTTCAGCTCGACGAGGTCGAGACCGAGCCAACGTTCCTCGGTCCAGTACAGATTCAGTCCCTCGGCGGGGAGGATGCCGGACTTGTCGCGGAGCTTCTCGTAGTCGAGCGAGCTGCCTCCGCGGAGGTCGACGATCATCAGCTCCTTGTTGCCGCCGATGACGGTGTCGGTCGTCCTCGCCTGATCGTCGAAGTCGAGCTGGTTGTTGCCGTTCGTGTCTTCGTAGACGATGAAGCCACCGACGGCGGCGCGAAGGTCGCCGGTGATCGTCGTGCCGGTCACGAGATCTTTGGTCTCGAGTTGACGAGCGCCGGACGACGGAGCCGGATCGGGCGCGGTTCCTCCACTACCGGCCGACCCCGCGCTGCCCGAGGTCGAGTCGACGCTCTGTTCGCCGTCCGTCGAGAAGAAGTACGCGTCCTGCGGGTCGACGATGTCCATCGTGAACTTCCCGTTCACGACCGGAACATCTGCTGCGACCGCGAGACCGCCCGCCTGTCCCTTCTTCCAGAGGAACGCGACGCGCGCATTCGACGGAACGCTCGTTCCCGTCAGCGCGCCCGTGACCGTCGCCGTGTGCTCGGTGGTCTTCGTCGGGTCGGAGATACCTCCGCAACCGAGCACCGCGAGAAGAGGAAGAAGATGGGGTCGAAGCTTTTTGATCATCGCGGTCTCCGCCAGAAGAGAAGGGTTTCGCTCACTGCTCAGAGGGGAGACGCAGCGACGGCGCGCTTCTGTAAAGCACGCGACGTCGATTTGTCGACTCACGTGATTTCGGGCACTTAGGGACTGCCCCTCTCCTTATGGAGGGTGGTAAGAGGGGGGCGATGGCCTTCGACGTCGAGTCCGCCCGCCGCGATTTGCCCTCGGCGAGGGCCGCCACGTACATGAACGCAGGAACGTTCGGGCCGATGCCGCTCGCGACCGACGCCGTCATGCGTGCGCACCTCGATCGCGCGCGCGACACAGGCCGCATCGGCAACGCCGGGTTCGCGAGCTGGATGAAGCAGATGGACGACGCGCGCGTGCTGTTCGCGAAGCTGCTCTCCGCCAGTGTCGACGAGATTTCGTTGCAACATGCAACGACCGACGGATGCAACGTCGTCGTGTGGGGACTGCCGCTCGGCCGTGGCGACGAGATCCTCACGACCACGGCGGAGCATCCCGGTCTCACGGCGCCGCTCGAGGAGGCCGCGCGCGTGAAGGGCGTTGCGATCCGCTACGTCGAGCCGAGGGCGCTCGCGACTTCGATCACGTCGAAGACGAAGCTCGTCGCGTTCTCGCACGTGCTCTGGACGAACGGCGACGTGCTCGACGTGCGCGCAATCTCGGAGATGGCGTGCAAGCACGGCGCGCTCACGCTCGTCGACGGTGCGCAGTCGGCCGGCGCGATGGCGGTGTCGCCGCGCGATCTCGGCTGCGACTTCTACACGGTGAGCGGTCAAAAGTGGCTGTGAGGTCCGTCGGGCACGGGCGCGCTCTGGATCTCCCCCGCCGCGCTCGCGCGACTCGGCACGCCATGGCCTTGGTACCTGTCGAAGAAGCGGTCCGCGACTGGCGTGGAAGACTGGCCGGGCGCGCGCCGACTCGACGCGACGACGATCTCGATGATCGCGCTCGACGGCTGCATCGCGTCGCTGAAGTGGCACGCGGGCCAGGTCGAGAAGGGCGCGTTCGACTTCGCGCGCACGCAAGCCGACAAGCTGCGCACGAAGCTCGAGGGCAAAGTGCAGCTGCTTGCCGCTGATCGACCGTCGCATCTCGTGTCCTTCAAGGCATCTGGCAAAGCCTCCGACGTCGTCTCCAGGCTCGAGTCGAAAGGTGTGCTCGTTCGGTCCATTCCGGATGTCGATTGCGTGCGGGCCTCGGTAGGCTTCTGGTGCAACGACGGCGATCTCGATCGCCTCGTCGACTCACTTTCATGAGCGCCCTCCAAGCCCCTCCCCTCGGACAGCTCCTCGTCGACACGGGCGCGATCTCGCGCACGGCGCTCGACGAGGTCCTCGAGGCTCAAAAGGAAGACAAGCGGCGTCTCGGCGAGCTGCTCGTCGAGCGAGGTCTCGTTCGACCGCAGACGCTCGCGCAGATCCTGTCGCATCAGCTCTCGTGTCCGTGGATCTCGCTCGCGCGCGTGACGATCGAGCCAGACGTGCTCGCGTTGCTCCCCGCGGAGCTGGCATACGAGCATCGGCTGATCCCCGTACACGTACGCACGATTCAAAAGCCGGAGCCGAAGCAGACTCTGTTCGTGGCGTTCGCCGATCCGACCGACCGCGACGTGATCGCGGAGTGCGAACGCGTCGCAGGCATGCCCGTGAAGGCGATGGTCGCGGTCGAGAGTGAAGTGCGCGCGGCCGTGAAGTCGAACTATGCATCGCCGCCGAACCGCATCCAGACGGTGCCGCCGCCGGGCTTGGTCGAAGAGGTGTCGCTCGACGACGCCGACGTCGTCGTCGTCGTGCCCTCCGAGCTGCGTCGGGCGACGATACTCACGCTGAACGCGCCCGAGCCTTTCGTCGAGAAGGTGAAGAGCGCGATCGAAGAAGCGGCGGCGGAGGTCATCGACGGCAACCTGATGAAGGCGTCGGACCTCGTCGCGCAGTACAAGCCGTGCGCGATCGTCGTGACGGAAGACGTGTACTCGTTCGACCGCTCCGCGCTGAACCGCCTTGCGCTCGACAACGACACGGTGCTCGTCGTGTGGAGTGAAGACGCCGACAGCGCCCAGCTCGCGCCGCTTCTTCGAGGCGCGCTCAAACGTTGGCGTCATGCCGCGTACGAGAAGGGCGCCGTCCTCGACGGACGCTACGAGTTGCTCCGCGATCTCGGCGGCCCCGTGGCAGACTCGCGCTGGGAAGTCCGTCATACGCGTACGGGCCGGCGCGCGATTCTCGAGGTCGCCGTCGCGAACGACGACGCCGTGGGTGTCGGTCGTGCGCAAGTCGCCCTCGCGCGTGTCTCGCATCCGGGCGCGGTCGATTTGCTCGACGCGGGCAAGACGGAGAACGGCGACCCGTACATCGTGCTGGAGGCGCTCGAGGGCAAGACGCTCGAGGGCCTCGTCGCGGCGCGCGGCAAGCTCACGCTGCCCGAAGCATGCGGCGCGATCAGTCAGCTCGCCGCGGTCGCGCAGGCCGCGCATGCGCAAGGGGTTTTGCACCGATCCATCACGAGCGAGAACGTCGTGTTCGTGCGTGATCCGTGGGGCGCCCCCCGTACGAAGCTCGCGGGATGGCACCACGCCGAGCTCGTGGAAGGTGCGCTCGATCCGGTCGAAGACGTGAGCGCGATCGGCCGATGCGCATTCGAGGCGCTCGGCGGGCGCAAGCCGGGCAAAGACGACAAGCTCGCGAACGACATCCCGAGCGAGCTCGCGAAGGCAGTGACGGGCGCGATCGCGGGCTCGACGTCGCTCGCCGACCTCGCGTCCATCGCCGAGCGCACGAGCGCGCCGCGCCGCGAGATGAAGGCGCCGAAGGAAGAAGCGAAGCCCGCGGCGGCCGAGCAGCGTCGCTATCCGCGCGCACCGTATCGAACGCCCGTGCGCATCGAAGTAGCTGGATTCGGCAACGTCGACGGACGCAGCGAAGACATCTCGGCGCGCGGCCTCTATGTGCTCGCGCGCGCGAAGATGGCGGCGAACGCCGAGGTGAAGGTGCGCTTCGCGCTCCCGCTCGACGGCAAGGTCGTGGCGGAGACCGCGATCGTGAAGTGGACGCGCGACGCGAAGTCGGCGGAAGGCGCCGGCCTCACCGCGATTGGCGTCGAGCTCGTCGCGCCGGGCGCGGAGACGCTCCGTCAAATCGAGAAGTACGTGTCGCTCATGTCGAGCGAGCTCGTTTAAGCGGCCGCGCGCGCGACGAGGAACTCGCCGAGCCGCGTCGCGACGTACGCCGCCGCATCCGCCGCACGGCCGTCGTACGTCGGATCGGGATCGTAGACCTCGATCATCGCCGCGCATCGCTTCCACACCATCGTCGGCACCGCGACGAGCACGCGCTCGGCCTTGAGCTGGAACACACGACGAGGAGCGAACCGCGGAATCTCTCCGTCGATGCGCATCGTGAGCGGCTTCTGGTTCGTGAGCACGCCGTCGGCCACGAAGTCGTCGGCGGTGGGCTCGCACACGCCCTTCAGATACGTCGTTCCCGGCCCGTGTCCGGCGATCACGCGGATCTCTTCGGTCGTTTGATCATGGGCATGCACGAGAACCGCGCGCGCGCCGAGCGCATTCGCGAGCGCACGAGAGCAGAGGCTCGCAGCGTCGACCAATGTCTCCATCGAAGAGAGGTGGGTCAGACCTTCGAACAAGACGTCGATCGGATCGATGACCGAGATGCGCGTCGGCATCTTCGGGGCGGCGGGAATCGGAACGGGCTGCGGAATCGCCGCCATCGGCTGGAGCTCGCGAATCATCGACACCGGCGGCGGAATCACGCTCGGAGGCGGCAAGCTTGGCTTCTTCACGAGCGGCGGCGGCACTGACTTCGGCACCGCCTGCGTCTCCACGATGTCGTCCTCGATCAGCTCCAACGTGTCGACCGTCTCACGGACGACGGGAGCGGGAACGACGCGAGCGATCGGGCGAGGGATGGGCGGCCGGCTCATGGGAACGCTCGACGAGCAAGCTGCGTTCCTGGATGTGGGCCGATCCGCAGCGCAACGATTCTCGCAACTAACGAGGGCCCACGCCTACTCCAGTGGATCGCGCGCAGTGATGACTTCGCTCGCCACCGGTGATTTCGCAAAATTACACCGATCGCGTGAGGTCAGTGCCAGGCCGAGGCCTGGCGCACCGGCTGCCCCGTCCGATCGTGCTCCTGCACGAGGCCCATCGACTGGGTCATGCACTTCACGCACGTGGGGAAGACGGAGCCGTGGTCACACGTAATCGTCGTAGCGGTAGCGGGAGTCTCGAAGTCACTCTCGTTCAAATGTTTCCCGCACGCGATGCAGTGTATGTGCTGATGCTGATGTCCTCCGGCGGGCTGCGCCGGGCGCGGATTCATGGCCTTTTTCTCGCGTTTCGTAAGCTGCGGCTTGCGCTTCATCGGAGCTCCGGATCATACCCCAAAAAGGATGACGCAGCGCGGTTTGACGCACCCGCAACTGCCAGTCATCCTGACACGTAGAAAGTCGGATGCAGAAACTCGTCGCTTGGTCGCTCCTTTCTCTTCTGGCTGTCGCGTGTGGATCGAGTGACGACTCTCCGGCGCCCGCGGCTGCGGCGCCCACCGATCAAACGCCGCCCGACACGACGGGCGCGACTGCGCAGACGCCGTCCGACGGAACCAAATCGAGCGGCGAAGAGTGGACGTGGACGGCGCCCACCGTCGCCGATGCATCCGCCGCGTGCTCGTCCGGCGCGACGCCCAACACGGGCACGCGCGACTACACGACGCCGTCGGGCCGTACGTATCACGTGTTCTGGCCGGCGAACTTCGACGCGACGAAGAAGTATCCCGTCATCTTCGCGTTCCACGGTCTGCAGGTGCAGGGGCTCGCGTTCCAGGCGTGGTTCAAGCTGGAGAAGCATCTCGACAGCGCGAACGACACGACGAACGACCAGGCCATCGTCGTCTACCCCGACGGCGCGAAGGACTGGGACGTGAACAGCGACAAGGACCTGAAGTTCTTCGACGAGATGGTCGCGCAGATCGGCGAGTCGACCTGTTTCAATCCGCAGTTCGTCTACGCGTTCGGCTTCAGCTGGGGCGGTTACTTCGTCGACTACCTCTCGTGCAATCGCGCGGGCTACGTGCGCGCGGCCGCGATCGGTGATTCCGGATCACTCGGCCCGTACAGCAAGTGCGGGCGTGTTCCGCTCGTCATCGTGAGCCGCACCGCTGATCAGAACGAGCAGCTCTCGAAGGGCCAGAAGAACTACAAGGACTGGACGTCCTACATGAAGTGCGGCGCCGACAAGTCGGCGACCGACGCGACGAACTGCTTCGACGCGACTGGATGTGCATCCCCGGGCGCGGTCACGTTCTGCGAAGACACGTACAGCTTCATGGCGCACAAGGACGACTACAGCAGCACGGTCACGGTCGACTGGGAGCACACGGTGCGCCCCGAGTATCAGTTCCGCGCCTGGCAGTTCCTGAAGGCGCACTGAGAATCGTCTCGCCGTCGGGAACTTTCTCGATTCCGGGCGTACGAACTCAGGAGTGACCCTGTCCCGGTTCGTGCCGCAGCCCCTCATCCGAAGCGCGAAGAATCGGCTGACAGCGATTTTTTCCACGACGCCACTCGTCTTCCTGGGCGTCGTCGTCGCCGTCGCGTTCCTCTTTCGTGTGGGCATCGGTCTGGTGAAGTCCGACGAGCCGACGGGGGCCGCGCCGATCATCGCGCCGAACATGAACCACGGGTCCGTCGCGCACGCGGCGCGCGCGGCCGCGGCGACCGAGCCCACCGTGATTCCGAGCGCGGACCCCGCCGCCATGCCGCTGCCCGTCGAGGCACCCGTGAAGGGCAAGCGCCATCGCAGCCAGTTCCCGCGGCACTAGCGCTTCCGAGGCAACTTCGGCGGACGCGTGCCGTGCCGATTCGCGCCTTGCACGGGCGTCATCGCGAGCATCGTCTTGGCTTCGACGTGACGAAGGAGGAGTCCTCCGCGGCTCATGTCGCCGCGTCCCACGAAGGCGGACGGAAACAACAACCGCTCGCCGAATACTTCGAGCAGCGGCTTCACGTACTTTCCGCTCGCGACGCTCCCGAGCAAGATGATCTCGTCATCGGGCGCGACCTCCGCATCGAGCATGCGCGCATCACGCAGGAGCGGCTTCGTGAACGTCGTCTCGTTCTCGTGGATGTTCGTCTCGGCGAACGCCTCGAGATGATCCAACGTCACGCGCGTTTCGGCGGGAACGAGCCCCCGATTCGGCGTGATGACGAGCACGCCGCTCCCGAGCCAGCTCTTCTCGGGCGGCGATGCGAACGCGTCGGCGTAGGCGAGCTTGCCGCGGAAGTAGAGACCGGACAGGAACTTGTAGACCTGACCGATCGGCACGCCTTCTTGCGTGCGTAGCCCCGATGCGAGCGCAAACGCGCTACGCGGCTGGAACAAGGTCTGCGCGCGTCGTCCGTCGAGACGCGCGGGCGAGAGCAGGAAGATGCGGTTCACCAGTAGAGCGGTTCTTCTTTGACGCGATCGGGATGACGGCTCGCCATCGACGCCGCGAACTGCGGGCGTCCCCACGCGCAACCATCGCATAGGTGACCGCATGGGATCGACTCTGCTCGGAGCTGCGCGCGGAGCTTCTTCACTTCGTCGCCGTGCCAGATCTCTTCGAGCGATTGATGATTCAGCTCGCCGAGCACCAGCGCCGCGTCCGAGTCGCGGCAACACGGCACGACGCGTCCGTCCCACAAGACGACGACGCTGCGCCACGGATAACTACAAAGGTAGCTCACGGGCGTCTCCGTGCCCTTGCCGGTGTCGGGGTCGGGGCCGTCGAGATTCTTCACGTACGCGCGCACGAACGGCAGTCCGGTGCGTCCCCATCGCGCGAGGAAGCCCGCGCGTTGATGACGATTGCGGTGCAGGTCGATCATCTGGATGACGATTTCCGGCGGATCCGGCTTCTGCGCGGCGTAGCCGATGAGCGTGTCGAGATGCTGTTCGGCGCGGTCGTAACGCGCGGCGGGACCGCGGATGGCCATCAGCGTCTCGTTGTCGATGCCGTCGAGCGAGATCACGATGCGACGCACGCCGGCGTCGATCAGTCGCATCGGCAAGTCGTGATGGAGCTGCGAGGGATTGCACGACATCTCGGTCGGCAGGCCACGACGCGACGCGGCCGCGACGAAGCGATCGACCTCGGGATGCACGAGCGATTCGCCGAGGTGATGCAGCTCGAGCGGTCGCCAGCGTGCTTGATCGGGATGGAGCTGATCGAGCAGCTTCTCGAACAGCGTGAAGTCCATCTTCCCCGTGGGGCGCTTCATCTTGCCTTCCACGCCGCGCGGACAGAACTGACACTTGAACGGGCAGATGTTCGTGAGCTCGATCTGATCGATGAACGGCACGCGCTCCGGAGCGCCCGCATGCACGATCGCGTCGAGGTTGTCTTCGCACGCGTCGCGCGTCTCGAAGACGACGCGCTTCTCTTTCAATCGATCCACGGCCGCGCCGATCACGTCGTGACCGTGCTTCACCGCCATCATGAGCATCTGCGGCTCGGCGCTCTCGGGCGTCCAGAGCGCGCGCACGACATCTTGCATCGGGGCGTCGAGCTCGATGAAGCCCGTGACGCCGTCGTCGAGGACGAAGCCGTCGCGGCCTTCGTGTTTGATCGGTCTCAGGTACGGCGAGAGAACGAACGGAAGCGGCATCTACCGATAGGCTCGCGCGCGCATGTGCTCGATCCAAGCGGCGTCTCGCCACGTCACGATCATGCGGTGCGTCGCCCAGAGCACGTGCCCGGCGATGCCGGCGAGGATGCAACCGATGTCGGCGCCGTCCGAGATCATCATCACGGAGAGAAGCGCGAACGCGTACAGACCGAACAGCGCGAGCAGCGAGCGCATGCGGCGCACGCGAAGGATTTCTTCGACGTCGTAGTGCGGTTGCGGAGCGACCGGCACCGGTCGCAGGACTTCGCGAGGATGTACGGGGAATGCGCGAATCGACGTGGCTGCCATCGGGTGTGCGGATGTGTGCTGCACACCGCAGGCCACGTCGCGACGCTCCGAAACGCCGTCATTCCAGGCGTCTTAGCGCGTTTCGAACGCTGATCTGGCTACGCGCAGGTGGATCGGCGATGGCTCAGGTCCGACGCCGAACGGCCGCGCCGATCGCGAGCGCGACACCGACGAGGCCGAGGCTCCACATCGCGCCCGGCGTATCCGAAGCGGGCGCCGCCGCGCATCCACCGCTCGAGTCCGAGGGCGGAGGATTCTCCGCGCAGCCGTCGCCGAAGCCGTGCCTCGGAGTCGGATCGCACGCGTCGGCCTTCACGTTGCCGTTCTCGACGCTCTTGTCGGAAACGCGCGTGCCCGCGTTCGGATAGATCGAGCAGAGTCCCGCGATGTCGTCGGGCGTGAGCGTGCGCAGCGACGTCGAGCCCGGCTTGTACGCCGCGTACATCGTGGCTTGCGAATCGGTCGCGTGGGCGAGACCGAGAAAGTGTCCGGCTTCGTGCGTGACGACGCTCAGCAGATCGAATCCCTGCGGAGGCACGGTGCCCTCGACGGTGAGGTTCTTGCCCGACGAGTTGATCTCCATGTCGGCGTCGTAGATGTCGCCGGTCTCCGCGTTGAAGGTGACCGTCGTGAGGCCGAGCGTGTTGTTTGGATCGCTGTACGGCCAGGAGTCGTCGCGGAACGTGATCACGTTCTGGTTCGGACCGTTCTGGTTGTAACGAACCTCGTCGCACGTCACCGGCTCCGTCGCCGACACCTGGATGCCGACCGGTCCCGCATCACACGACTGGCTCGTCCACTGCTGGAACGCCGACGCCATCACCGTCTTGAATTGATCGAGCGTGACCTGCGAGCTCGCCTTCTTGTCGACGCTGTAGCTGACGCACGCGTTCCGCCAGAACAGGAGAAGACCCTCGGTGAAACAGCCGTTGCGCGGGTTGTAGCTCGCGGGAACGGGCGTGGTCGTCGTTCGGCAATACGCCTTCGCGTCATCAGCATCGAAAGCCGCGATCGCGCTGAAAGCGACCGCCGCCGGCACGAGCCGGCGAAGCAAGAACGACATGCTCGAAGGCTAGCAGTAGAGAACGGCCAGAGCGACCACCACCGGCACCGCGCAAAAGAGCGCCACGAGGAACATGCCGATGCGTTCCATACGTGCGTCACCGAGCAGCAACGCGCGCTCGTACAGGTCTACGTCTGGTGAGAATCGCTTTTTCGCGGACTCGAGCTCCAGGCGCAGAATCTTTCGGCGCGAACGAACGTGCAGCGCGTAGAGCGGCGCGCCCCAGATCGACGACGGCACTTCCGGATAACCGGCGAATGCCATGATCGCGAGCATCGGCTCTACGGGTGTATCGACGTCCGGCATCACGAGGCGAAGCGATCGTCCCGATGGCGGCGGCGGACGTATCGCTTCGTCGCGCACCTGGCAGCGCACCGTGTTCTGACCGCCTTGGGACATCGGTGGGACCGCGAGCGAGATCGGTCGAAGACGCGCCTCTGCCTCCTCGAAGTCGAGCGAGTCGTCGAGGAATCGGCCGCTCGAAGGCGGCGGCGCGACATAGTTCTCGTCTTCCTCGGGCGGTGAGGGAGCGAACACGACGGTGCGGTGATCGATGTTCCGCGGGTCGACCCGAGCCATCACTCCGCTCTGGATCCGTCGAACCTGCCCACGACTCTCGGCGCTGCGTTTCACGGCATCCAGGAGAACGGGCGGTGAGCGGATCTCGTTCAGGGGTGTGCCAGCACCCGGGCACGGAGGTCATGCCCACGGAGCGCGAATCACGCAAAATTCGCTGGATTCGAGGGGCACGACGTGTGCACATCGCACATACCGACATGCGAGCGATGATTCTCCTGTGGGTCGCATCGACGTTCTTCGCCAAGAGCGCGTTCGCGCAGGAGGAGCAGCCTGCGGCGCCTCCCGCGGAACCGGCGCCTGTCGTCGCCCCCGCGGTGCCGCCGCCTGCCGAACCGACGCCACCGCCCGTCGTCGCGCCTGTCGCGCCGACGATGGTGATGACCACGAACGATCAAGTGGAGAAGCCGGCTGAGATCGCGTCGACTCCCCGTGATCACGGCCTGCGCCTCGGACTCGACATGGGCTTCGCGCGTGCGACGTCGAGCTCGGGATCCGATCTGCTGACCACGGGATCGCCTTCACTCATCCCGATCAACGTGGACGTGTCATGGCGCATCGGTCCGAAAACGCTGATCGGTCTTCACGGCTGGGCCGCGCTCGCGTCGCGTGACAACTGCGCCGGCACCGACTGCACGGCGCGGAGCTACGGTGTCGGTCCGCAGATCGAGGCCGGGCTCGTCCACGCCGATCGATTCGATCTGTGGTTCCGCTACGCCGCGGGCTTCGAGATGCTCTACCAAGGCGGCTTCGCGGGGAACGGCGCGGGCCACTTGTTCCGGGACGCGTTCGACATCGCCGACCTCCGCGTCGGCGGCGACTTCGTTCTCTCTCGAAACGAAGAGGGCAAGACGATCAAGGTCGGCCCCTATGTGGGCGCGAACGTCGGCATCCTGCTCAGCCAGTCGGGATCCTCGGGCCCCGTCTCGAAGGTCGACCTCGATTCCTCGGGCGGCGACCCGCACTTGTGGCTCTCCCTCGGTGTGCGCGCGACGTTCGACCCCTGAAAAATTACTCAAAAAGCGTGACTGTCCCACATCGCGAAATGGCAACGAGGCCGCTACGCTGTCGACAGATGCGGTGGTCGTGGGCCCCCCTGGTGATGCTCGTTGCGTGCTCCGGCGCGGAGCAGCAAGACGTGCTCGCCGAGTCGTCGAGCGGCGCCGCGACGACGTCACCGTCTTCGACGTCCACGTCGCCCACCGCGACGACGCCGGGCACGACGCCCGCTCCCGCTCCTTCGTCACCGTTCACGAGCTGCGATCAGGAGAAGGAACCGAACGACTCGAGAGAGCGCGCGAACACCATCAACGGCGCCATCTGCGGGACCATCTCGAGCGACAGCGACGTCGACACGCTCACCTTCAAGCTGAAGGGAGGCACGAAGAAGCTGTCCCTGAAGTTCGACGGGAAGGTCACGCTGGAGATCACGGTAGGAACTCAGACCGTGACGTTGGGCAACGGACAGAATCCGGCGATCCCGTTCAACAAGGATCAGCCGTACGTGGTCGTGGTGCGCGGCATCGACAAGGGCGCGACGCCCACGTGGCGGGTAGAAGTCGTCGAGTCGTAGCGCATGTCGAATCCCGAGCTGTCCCCTCTTCCGGTCATCTCGGCTCGATGTGCCGATCGGCGTGATCGCGGCTACCTCGCTTGGGTCGCCGTCGCGAACGAGGTCGCGACGCTGCTGCTCGACACGCCTCCCATCGATGCGTCGCCGCACGCGCTCGAGCTGTACGTCGAAGGGTACGACGAGCCGCTCGTTCTGATCGCCGAGCCGCTCGGTGAGCCCACCGACGAGGGATTTCCGCTTCGTCTGAAGCCGCTCGACGATCGTCACCTCGCCGAGCTACAGCGCGAGCTGTTCGGCGCCGGTACGTCTGCGTCTCCGCCGCCGATGCGCGAGCGCATGCCGAGCGCGTCGTTCGGCATGGCGCGACCGGGGTCGGAGCCGCCGCCGATGAGCACGCGCCATCGCGAAGCGCTCGCGAAGGCGACAGGGCCGTCACCGAGCTCGCGCGGACGTCGTCGGCCGGGCGCGCTCACGGGTCATCTCATCGGCGACGGGCGCTTCGCGCTCGAGTCGCTGATCGGGAGCGGCGCGAACGGCGAGGTGTATCGCGGCACGCACACCGCGCTTCGTCGGCCGATCGCGGTGAAGGTGCTCCATCCTGCCCTGCAACAGAGCCAGGACTACTGCACGCGCTTCTACTCCGAGGCGCTCGCGGCGAGTCAGCTCGATCATCGCAACGTGCTCCGCATCCTCGACTACGGGCAGGAGCCCGACGGCCTGCTCTACATCGTGATGGAGCTGCTCGACGGTCGGAGCTTGCAAGCGATCCTCGACGAAGAGGGCGTGCTGCCGCTCGATCGGATCGTGAACCTGATCTCGCAGGCATGCGCGGGGCTCGCGCACGCGCACGACGCCGGCGTGATTCATCGCGACATCAAGCCGGAGAACATCGTCGTCGTGGAGAGGCGCGACGACGAAGGCCACGACGTCGAGATCGTGAAGGTGTGCGACTTCGGCATCGCCGATTGGCCGTCGGACACGACGGAAGAAGACGTCGGTGAGAACGACGCGACGCTGATCAATCGGCCCGACTCGTCGAAGGTGGTCGGAACACCCGCGTACATGGCG
>JAOTRH010067360.1:0-18140 GCA_034768845.1 Heliamphora exappendiculata | reverse complement strand
CTCTTAATTCAACCTACCTCCTTTAACCGCACCCATCCCATGGTCCTGGTCCACATGTCCAAATCGTCAAGTGCTTTACTCACTCAACAATCCTCCGTTTCCCTACTAAAACAACTTGTTTCACAATCGTGAACAAAAATCCTTTATAGCGCCAAGCCATGTCCGATGAAATTAATGCACTTATTCATAATGGGACTTAGAGTCTTCAACCTCCTCCTCCTCGTTCCAACATCGTCAGGTGTAAATGGGTTTATCAAATCAAATGTCGTGCAAACGGATCCATTGAATGCTACAAAGCCTATTTGGCTGCAAAAGGGTTTCATCAACAAGAGGGACTTGACTATTTCAAAACACTCAATCATGTTGTTAAACCCACTACCATTCAAACTATCATTTCTCTTGTTGTCTCTATTGGGTGGTCCATTCGCCAATTAGATGTTCATAATGCATTTCTTCATAGCTTCTTAAATGAAGAAGTTTTCATGCATCAACCCCCTGTCTTCGTTGATTTGGATCATCCTGACTATATGTATAAGCTTCACAAGTCGCTTTATGCCTTAAAGCAAGCACCCCGAGCATGGTTTTTTATTCTCACCACTTTTCTACAGTCACTTCAGTATATATATTTTGATCAACGTTGAAGATATCATCATAACTAGCACCTCATCATCATCTATCCAACGTATTATCTCTTCTCTTGGTGAAGAATTTTCTATCAAGGACCTTAGCTCACTTCATTACTTCTTGGGGGTCGAAGTTCATTCTCAACCCAATGGCATCCTTCTATCTCAACGTAAGTACATCTTCAATATTCTTCACAAGTTCGGCATGATCCATTCAAAGCCTGTTGCCACACCTTTCTCTACTACATTAAAGTTGACTGCCGCAAATGGATTCTCATTTACTGATGCACGTCTATATAGGCAAATTGTCGGTTTTCTTCAATATCTTATATTCACCAAGCCTGACATTGCCTTTGATGTCAACAAAGTATGTCTATATATGTACTCTTCCAAGGATGAACATTAGCAAGCTGTGAAACGAATCCTTCGCTATCTAAAACAGACTTCTACATCTGGTCTTCTAATTCGCAAATCTACCTCGCTCCAATTGTAAACATTTTCTGATGTAGATTGGGCTAGTTGTATGGATAATCGCAAGTCGAGTGGTGACTTTGCAATTTTTATCTCGGTACTAACTTAATTTCTTGGTCATCCCACAAAAAATGCATTGTAGCGCACTCATCCACTGAATCTGAATACAAGGCATTGGCACTAAAATCTCGTGGCTACAGTCCTTGTTATCTGAACTTGGTATCTCACACTCTCCGTCACCCATTTTGTGATGTGATAATCTTGGTGCTACTTACCTGTCCGCAAACCTAGTCTTTCATGCTCGCACTAAGCATGTTGAGATCAACTTTCATTTTGTTCATGACAAAGTCACTCGAAAAGATATTCAAGTTCAGTTCATTTCCTTAAAAGATCAAATTGCTGATATTCTCACTAAGGCCTTGCCTTCCACCTCATTCCAACAACTATGAGATAAGCTGCAAATCCAATACTTGGATTCTCCATCTTGAGGTGGCTGTTGAGATAATATTATTTGAATTTTTTCAAATGTAATTATATTTTATTTACATGTGTTATTCCTTATCATTATAAATACAAAGCTCTCTCTACAATTAATTGTAAAGAGAAAATATTTCAAACCTAAATTAGTGAGCAATATATTCAACACTATCGAACTCTATGTGTATCATAAATTCAGTTGTGAATTGAACAATTTCGTGGAACTCAAATGAAAGAATATGATATTATTATTAATTATGCCAAGACATGATTTATTATAGTTAATATAATACTATTTTACGTAGTTTGATATAATTTATTTTTCGTTCAAACCTAATACAAGACTCTTTCCATCCCATCACTCAAAGGAAAAACCTATATGATCTGTTTTATGTTCAAATTTTAAAAGAATTAAATAGAATTTAAATCAATCAAATTGTGCCATATAATTATTAAATATAAAGATATTATAAATTATAAGAAAATTCTAATCAAAATTTATCAAGGATCGATAAATCTATATCAATTACAAATTAAAAGGTTATAAATTCAAATTTAGACAATTATAATTTGAACAAATAGTAGTGTGAACGGTCAGGGAAAAGATAGGAAAAGATTATATTAGTTTCAAATATCAAGGTTGAAATGGAGATTTGGATTTACCAAATTATAACACATAATTTTTTTAATATAAGAAATTAAAAACTCTAAGAAATTAGAATCTATTTTTATAAATGACAAGATCGATGATATTAATTTTATATTTTTAAAAAGTTAAATGGAATTTGGACCAATCAAATTGTATTGTCACTTAATTTTATTTTCAAATGTAGTTTAAAATGAACATGACTTTTTGGCTAACATATCTATCTAGCGGCATGTGAAAGTGTAGATGCACACACTTTTAATTTTAAAATTTGTGAGATTCGGTTTCGTTTCTTTTTGTTATATATATATTCGACATGTTCGTTTATGCTTCATTATTGTAGAACAGCATATACATATGCGTTTTATGCTTTTTGAAAGGCATGCTTGGTTAGCTTTAGCACTGTAAAACTTGTTTTTTTTTTCACAAGGGTTGTTTTTTCTTTCATCCAGTTGATTGAATAGGATAATCCAATCAACTAGGTCGGCAATGGGTTGGTTCAGTCGACTGAGTTGGATAAGTTAGTCGACTGGGTTGAGTCGGTGGAGGTTTTTTAAAAATTCAGTAGCCTTTCAATCGACTGGATTGGGGCATCCAGTCGACTGGATCCCTATTTTGGCGTAGTTTATAAATATCCAGTCATAGATATTTTGTTAGATATTTTCTTTTCTACCCAAAAGCTCCACTTTCTCTTTAAATTTTTTGTGAGCTCGGGCTTGATTTTTGACGATCATTTAGTGGATCCTTACTTTCCCCGTCGAGGGCTCCGCATCTATCCGAATAGAATCTCGTTTTGACAAAGTTCAGTTTTCGAGGTGTCGAGTTTTAACTCATCAAGATAGAACCCTATACTATCTTGTTATTAAAGGGTGCTATGTGCAATTGTATGATTTTCTATCGGTGGAAAATGCTTAAAATGTTGTATTTTATACTTAAATCATGTTTGTTCGGATAAAAAGCATGTTTTGCGCTTTTTCTTGGTTTATTACATGATACAAACGTGTGAATGCTCGTGGTTTTTAAAAATGTGATTTTGAAAATAGGGGATTTATGAAAGTCTTGAAAATCGTGTTTTGGAGGTTTGGAACTAACCCTCGAGATTGAGTCTCAGATTTTAAACGTTTTGATAGAAACGGTGCAAATATTTTGAAAATATTGTTTAATCTCCATGATTAATGGATGATGTAGCGGTTGGCCATTAGATCTTTTTAAACATGATGGATGTATAGTTTAAAATGTTTTTGTAGTCGAATTACGTGTTAGTTTTTAAATGATTCTATAGATGTGTCAGGATAACGGGTGTATTGGGCCGCTATTTCTCCTTGGTGAAAGTCCAAAAACTTATGCAGGTTGATGTTTCGTTCCTTCGGGTTAATCTCTGTAAAAAAGTAGTGGGTGCTTCGTTCTCTCGGTTTTAGCCCGTAAAGAAGTGGTTTACATTGTTGTGATTCCGTATAAAACTTATTATTATTTAGCAAGTCTTAAATGATTCAGAATTAGGGTAATGAACAAGAGTCTATAGTTATTACCTCTGTTCTGGATGTGATAGAGTCGGTACATAGGAATTATTTCTCGGCTGTGTGATCCGAGCGAAAAATAACATTTTGTTATTATTTTTCTTTAACTGTTAAATATTGTTTGCATTATTGAAATGCATGATTTTAAGGATAAAAAATCGTTTTGAAACTCGCGTGAGTTGGACGAAAACTTGTGATTTTGTGAAGTAAAACTTTTAGAGGCTCATATGGTTAAGTCAACTTTATGCTATGCGGTTGCATATCTTGTTTTATTGGATTTTAGTTTGTTTTTATTGGGTTTTGACTCACATAGTAGAATTTATAAAATCTTTTTTCAAGTGTAGGTGATCACAAGCAGATGATCTAGTGGAGCTCGTGGTGGCGGAAGTCTTTTGTTTAGTTTTTCTTTTTGTTATGGAAACATATATTTTTACATGTGTTGCCTGTTCATAGAGGCGTGTTTTATAAGCTTTTAGGTGATATATTATGCATGCATAGAACTGAATGTATATTGTACTGAGAGAAGAACCTTGTGTACTCTTTTTAAATTTCAAATGATGTATTTTGGTTGATTGTTTTACTAAAAAAAAAAAAGCCTATTTTCAGAAGTGGTGGTTCAGTGGGCTTTTTACGTTACTTTAGATTTTGGAGTGTGACAAAATTTATGTAGATGCACACATGCACTAGTAATTCAAATTTTACTTTTAAATAGTACATATAAATGCAATTTTAGCAAAATTTGCTCATTTATCATTTTTACACTATTCTAGTTTTCGTACCAAAAGAATTTTACTAATTTAATTCTACTCATGTGAGGACATTAGAATTAAAGATTAATTTATCTGAAGAACATTTGTACACTTTTATAAATAATTTTAGATATTAATACGCAAGTGTACATTTACTAAATTTTCCATTTTATAGTGCTAATATTTGTTAATATTTGATATAGCACACTAAAATTATTGAAGATACTCACGTATTGAGAATATTGTACTAATATTTTTTATTTTGTGTCGTGAAATTCTGAAGATTTGATTATTTTAATTTTTATATCAAATTTTTAAAAATATTTTTAAGTTTAATAATACCATTGAATCAACAAAATTGCATATTATAAAATTCTATACATCTCTATTCATATATTGAACCGTGCATAACACGGACTTTTTGCTAGTATATATATATATATATTCTAACTTGAGATAGTCAATCCTTTAAGGTAATGCTCTGATTATTGAATTTATTAAGCATCTTAACCTAAGTTCGAATATAATTAATATAGATCAGTCATAGAATGACACTTTTTATTTCTTAAGTTAAAATTTTTAAAAAGTAGGAAAATTAGATTAAGACTTTTGAATTAATAGGCACGGTAATTCTTTGCTATAATATAATAAATAGACATGCATGATTTAAGATGGTTAATTTTACCAGATGATAAATACTGTCAAATTATTGTGCTTTGAAAAATGAATAAATTGATCGAAATATAAGGCAATTAAGGAAATTAGTATTGAAAATTAAGACAATTAATATTAACATATGCTAAAATCAGTTAGTTAGAAATTCTTTAAGTGATATATTTAAATAATATAAATTTTAGTCTAATTAATTTAGACCAATCATAAGTTGATATGTGTTATTACTATAGTTCAAAATTTTAAAATTTGACAAAATAATTTCGAGACTTTTAAACTCAAAGATATGATGATGTTTTACTATAATATAATAATTAAATGGCTAAAAATAGAGGGAGAAAAATAATTTTGTCTTAAAAACTCTAATATGAGTTTCAAAAAAGTGAATAAGTGATCCTATCAATTGAATTAAAAAAAATCAAATTTTAAAATACCACTTAAGCCTTTGTTTACATTGAAGATTTGAAAAAAAAAAAAAAATTTGAAGGAAAAACGTACTTATAATATTGTTTGGATTATTTTTAAAATAAAGAGAAAAAGTAAATGAAATAGGATAATTATTCAGTAGTCTCTATGTACCATATGAAATTACTTATATAGTACTCTTATTCAATTATATAGTGAAAAGCTTCATGAGGTGGGACAATGGTGGTCCATTTTTATTAGTTAGAGGGGAGATATGTAAACTGTGGCCTACCAAATTTGCATTAAATTCTTTTATGTGCTAGGAGTATCATATACGTAATGTCACATAGTACTCAATGAAAGATTTGTAGAGCAAAAAAGTGCCAACTTTGGAGAGAATTTCTTTCTCTAAATTGGAAGTAAATAGAGGGGGAGCAAAGAAGAGACAAAAATTATTTTTACAATGTCAATTATATATGGCTTTTTTATGTCTATACTAAAAGTAAATAATTCAAGATAATAATGAGAAAGCTATAAAAATAAATAACTATTAAACACTTTTATTTATTTTATTAATTATTATCAAATAAATAAAAAAATAAAAATATCACTCTTTTTTTTATCTTAAATAAATAAATAAAAAGAGGGATATCTCTCCACTATTTCTCTCTCTCTCTTGTTTTTTTTTTTGATTAATTTCTATCATAATAATTATTTTCACCTACTGTCCCTCACCTCAATCCAAAGGAAGACTAAAGCATATGTCCAATCAAATTTTTATTTCCTTATAAAATATAAATGATGAAAACACAACGAAAAGAGGAATTTCTTTACGGATCTATTCTGTTTCAAAACTGATATATTTATTCAAGTTCGCGATAATACAACATTTATTTTATTTTATTTTATTCTATTTATTTATTAGAAAACTATGTTTTAGACTTCTCAGCAATACAGGTCAAAAAAGAATAATAATTGGCCGAGAAATGTGAAAACAAATATAAAACAAAAAAATAAACTTTAAAATAAGTCATATTTTATGTTGTTTCTTTTTGTCTTTAGTAAAAAATAACAATTTTAGCTAAAACAAATTCAAAAGAAAAAAAAAACAAAAATCTTAAACTTTATCCCTAATTAGGCCTCCAAAGTCCGTGGTCCCGTATTGCCCTTCAAAGTTCAAACTATAGTTGCTAGCACCAATATCTCACCAAAAACAATAATACTACATTTAGGGGTGTATGCGGGTCAGTGCAATACAGAATGAATGTAAATTTATCTATCAAAATTTATGGCAATACAAAAAATCTCAACCCACCGCCGAATCACCCACTTTAAAATACAGACATATTGAATACTTTTTTTTGATAATTTTGCAGTGACGGATTAAACAGGTTGACAGTTTAAAAATTAAATAAATATTTTATTTAAATATGAAATAATCCCATATACACAAAATATAGCAAATTTGTTGTTATGACACAAAATAACAGTTGTTCCAATGAAGAAGTTTGTAAAGGGTCCCAAGAAAAAAAGTTTCAAATTCCAGCAACAAACAGTGCAAGTTCTAGCAAATTCAAACAGTGCAAAAACCATCAAAGTCAAACAGTGCAAACAGTTCAAACAACTCTTAAATTCCAACAAATTCAAACAGTGCAAAACCGGCAAATCCAAACAGTGCAAACAGTTCAGCCAATGCAAATTCCATCAAATTCATAAGAGAGAGAGAGAGAGAGAGAGAGAGCCTGCTAAATATGGCAATGGCAACGTTGTTGAGGTGATGGCGCCGCTAGCTAACCCTAGATTTGGATGAAAAATCGTTTAGGGGCTTCGGAGTTTAGAGTCAACAGTGGATGAGAGGAACTGAGGATAGAACTAGGAAGCATAAGTCGACGGAAGGTGGCAGCGCTTGGTGAGGGTGGCAGTGAGGCAATGACACCGCTAGCTGTAACCCTAGATGAGAGTGAGAAAGAGAGTGTGCGTGTGTGTTGTGACTCGTGTGGCAAGTGGAAGGAAGGGAACGCAATAGGCACTAGGTAGTAGCTGGATTAGGCAAGCTATTCTAAAAAATTAATACTAAAGCATATAGGCAAGTGGGTCGGTTAATATGAGGGGTGGTGTTCGTGAAACTACTATCCATAATCAATCTGCATATATTAGGCATGACTCGTATAACTTGCTATGATATTTTTAAATAGTCTTAGTGGGTTGGTGCGGAGCGATTGAGTGGGATGGGTGGGTAATTGTACAGTCTTAACTACATTTGTTGTACGTGCACAAGTGAATCATTAATCCAACAACTTGAATAGAAAGCTTAATAATGTAGTCTAAAATTCTTAAGCCAAGTTATTATTAGTAGCCCACGAGTCTCATTAATTATATACCGGACGTAATTTCTATCTCCCACCGACGTGGGATAGAACATGACATTATCTTTCACTCAAATATGCGACGCCCTTGTCACATGGCCCATGTTCTTTTATTGGTTGAGATGTTGATATAAGCTTATTAATAGAAACAGAAAAACTCATTAGCATGCATAATATATATAATCTCAGAAATTTTGCTTCTCTCCGGAACGTTTATTTCTCTATCTATACCACCATAGAACTCTACATGAGAATTAATATTGGTTTTGATACTATTTGTAATAATTTAAGTGGACTACTGACTCAATAACTTGAATAAAAATCTTAACAATATGATCCAAAATACTTAAATCAAATTATTACTAGTAGCTCACAAGTTTCATTACATACCAGATGTATTTTTTTATCTCACACCAATGTAGGATATAGTATCACAATTATTTATCTATTTTATTTATTTATTAGTAATCTATTATTATATTTTTTTGACTCTTCTCCATAAGACTTATCAAAAAAATAAACAAATAATTTGAAAAAAATCAAAAAAGGGAAAAAAATAATACAAAATAAGCCATATCCTTTTTTTTCATCTTTAGTGAAGGTTTTTATTTTTTGATTAAAAAAAGTATTTTTATAACTACTCTCTTTAAGTTGATTAAAAAAATATACATATAAGTTCTATCTGAAAAAGAAAAATAAAATAAACAAAAAGAAATAGAAGTCTTAAAATTTATCCCTAATCAGGCGAAAGCCCTTGGTCCCAGATTCGCCTTCAAAGTTCAAACTAAAGTCGTCAGCATCGACATGTCAACAGAAATGTAGCTATGATACACTAAGCATAGCTACACTTCTCCCATCCCGTTTTTCTTACCCTACCCGAAATTACATAAAATAATATTTTTAATATAAAAATATTATATATATATATTTTATTTCTCATATGTATTTTTTATATTTTATATTTTATATTTTTAGTACTATAAATTTTACTATTTTTTTTTGTTATAGTAGTTATAATTCCTATGACTGTCACTTTATTAAAGTCTAAGAACTATCATCGATATGTCTTTGATCTTGCTTTCGCTATTTTTTTAATATCTGCTCGTATTTCATTCCTCATTCCCACCTGTTGCATTCCATTCTTATCTACATTGGGTTGAAAGACCTGTTCCAAGTTTTTTCAATCCACCATCGTAGATGGTGGAAATACGAAATAACGTAAAATATCAAAATATTAAGTCGAGTCACTTAAGCGATAACTCGACATGGTCAAAATAAGGAAACCAAGAGAAATCTATATTAGAGATGATGATAGGGTACAACAAAACCCAAGCAACAATAATCTTCTAAAATTCCCTCAAGATATGAATCAAGCAATGTAATCGAGGTACTCAAGCCATAATGACCGAGTAGCTCGAGTAAATATTTTGGCCTAAACAGCTGAAACGTGAAGGCATCTCAATCGGACATATTTCATCAAGTAAGACAAACAACTCAAGCGGATCACTCGAGCAATAGACTCTTCAATTCAAAAGGACTAATGGATGCCAAAGCAAGCCCAAAAGCCCAGAGAGCCATAACAACTCGAGTCAATTGAGTTGCTCGAAATTACTAAGGTCAATTGAGCCGAAATCACCTGAATTGACTCTAATAACCAAATAATCCATACTTGAGCTAATCACAAAGAAACTCAAACTACTCAAATCACTCGATAATAACTCGAGTGATTGAGATGACACTGGCTCGGCTACGTCATTTTTATTGTAAAGGGATTTGATAAGAATGTCGCTCTGACTATATACGACCATAGCACATTATGAGATTATGAGGCAATGGCACAGACTATGATGACATAGCACAACCTATATGGGCGTAACTCAAACTACAAAAATACGTAAACATAACACAGACTATGTGGCCAAGCACTGACTATATGACCAGTAATATAGCACAGACTGTGAGACCTGGTTTTTTTTTATTTTTGTTAGGTATATATGTAACGTGTTAGTTATTGTTTTAATATTTATAGAAAATCATATTTATATTTGTTTTATGCATGTGATAACTTAGATATACATATTGGTTTTAATTCTAGTCCTGTCAGACATTGTTGCAGAAAGTCGATTTTCTTTTTGGGCAGGACCACTCGATCGGTCCTTAGACCGCTCAAGCAGTCTGTCTGCATAGGTTATATAAAGTTTCAGCTCTTGCCTTGGTTTTTAGACCGAAGTTTCTCTAACAAGCTTCCCTTTTCTTCTCTTGGAAGAAAGATCAAATCTAGCCTTTTTCTCTAGTTTTTGGCTTTCTACTAACTTGGTTTTTGGCATTGCAATAGTTGATCATCAATATGCGCATTGTGGGCTTAGCATTCATTCGAACGGAATCTCATTTTAGCGGCTTTGGTTTCTTACTGGTATTTAAAGCATCGAGTTTTTAACTCTCTAACGTAGAATTCTAGACTATGTAGCTTTAAAAAGGTATTACATATGATTATACACATTTTTATCGTTTTTAAATACTATAAATGTTGAACTTCACGTTTAAACCTTATTTAGCTTGATAAAAAGCATGTTTTGCATTTTTATGGTTTATTACAAAATTGGTGAACGTATGTGTCCGTGATTTTAAAAAAGGTGAGTTTTGAAAATCGAAAGAATTTATATATATGTTGTAAAAATATAGTTTTGGAGATTTGGAGCTAACCATTGGAGTTGAGTCTTGATTTTAAACGACTCAGTTGAGATGGTGGGAACATTTTGAAAATGTTAGTCGATCTCCATGGTTATATGGACAATGTGGCTGAATGGCTTTGGACGTTTTGTACATGGCTATGTGTATTTACAAACGTTTTTGTAGTTGTGCTGTGTGCCTTTTTAATGATTCTATAGATTTGTCGTAATAATGTGTGTGTACGTGGACCTCAATTACTTTTTGGTGAAAGTCAAAAAATTTGCACAAAGTAGGTTCTTCGTTTCTTCGGGTTAATCCCCCGTAAATAAAAGTGGTTTCCCTATTGAGAGATGTTTATTGTTGTAACCACATGTAGAACTTATCATTAACTAGTGGGTCATTAGATGTCCTGAAAATAGATTAATGGGCGAGAGTCTATAGTTATTACCTTTATTCCTGGGGCGATAGAGTTGGTACATATGAATCATTATGGGTTGTGAAAACCTGATTAAAAAATAACGTGTTGTCTAAATTTATTAAACTGTTGGACGTTATGTGATTATATGAAAATATGTGGTTTTAAGAATGAAAAACCTTTTTGGAAACTTGTGTAGTCAAATTGTTCATATATTTCGTGATTGCGTGTTATGCTTTTGATTCATGCTAGTCTATTCCTATTGGGTTTTAGTTCACGTTGTGGGATTTTAAAAACTTTTCAGGTGAATTTAATCACGCAGTTTGATCTCAGAGAGCTTCGGAGGAGGCGAAAACAAAACTCTTATGTTATTATTAGTAGTTTGTTGTTCGATAGTTATTGTCATTTTGTTAATAGGTCATGTAATGACGTTTTTTTTGGGACTTATAATTTATGTTTGTAAGCCTTGAGCCCCTGATATCAATGCATGTAATATTTGTATGCTAATGAGAGGAACCAGGAGTTGGTTATTTTTATTTCACGGTTGTATGAAACGTTTCTCATTCGTTTAATCTCAACGTTTTAATAAATGGTTTTCAATTGGTTTATACTTTATATCAACTCTTGTGTCTTGAAGGAGAATTTTGAACCTTATTTTAGCATGTTTTAGTTGGCTTGTTACGCCTTGAGAATTTTTAAAAAGGTTGAGAAAAAGTTCAAGTGTTGGCTTTTCAAATGAGGTGTTTGAAAAAGGGTTCAGAGTTAAACTGCTCGACAGACTACTCAAGCGGTCTATCGAGCAGTCGAGATATACTCACTGGTTTGTGTTTTGGCATGGTAGACCAATGGGCATGCAAAGACTGCTCGAGCGGTCTTTTGGTCGTTGTTTTACATCTTGGCTCTTGGGAGCCGTGGCCTCTCTTCTTTTAGGGCTATTCTTTTACATAAAATAAACCCTCGAAAGTGCATTTTTCAAAGGTTCTAAGCTCTCCTTTGTTTACATTCTTGGATCTGTTTGGACTCGAGTGGTTTTTATGGATCTCGGTATCTCAAAAAGGATTTTTCTTGAGTGGTTCGTGTGACTCGGGTTTTAGAGCGTGACAACTTGGTATCAAAGCTCTGGGTTCGAATACTTAAGAGCTATGGGAGAGATTGCATCACCTTGAGAGGATAGTTACATGTGCTTGATTACATGTGTTTAAATGTTTTAATAATATAAGAATGATAACTTATTGAACATGAAGATGTCGTGTATACGTGAGCATGAAGGTTGGACATTGGGATTGATTAGTCTTACCTTCAGGCATTTGGATTAACAAACTTAGAGGCCAAGTTAAAAATGTGTTTGGATGACGTACTTTCTAGTAAGAAATCTAAGTATGTTACCTATATTAACTCATCACTCTTGTTGATGCTCCTCAGTACGTGGAGTATATCTGCTTGATCTTAAATGGCTAAGTGTTAGCCTGATTATGTGACATGTGTTGGTAATAACATGATGAATTGAATATTATGTTATTATATTCTGTATTTCTTTCATATAGAAGTAATGTTTGCACGGAGATAACAAGGTTGTGGTCGAGGCGGTGGCCGTGGTTTAGGCTAAGGGAAGGTGCCAATCCCTGATGTTGGGGATGCTAATGCTCCCCAAGGACTAGTAGATGAGGGTAGAGTTTCTACATAAGATTGTGGGTTCCATCTGTCAGTTAGATAAGACCACTAGTGGAGGGGCAAAATTACTTGAGCCAAGGTCAAGCGTTGAGATGTAGGAGTTTCGACGTCTTGACCCTCCTACCTTTATCGGGGATCCTGATCCCAAAGTGGCCACTAAATGGCTAGAACTCATGAAAAGAATTCTGGATACATTGCAAATAGTCGAGGATGACTTGAGGGTAGCGTTTATCATATTTCACAACTGAGGGGTGGCGCCCATGAGTGGTGGAAATTTTCCAAAACTACTATGGGGGTACGTGGGCAGCTTTTGCCAATGTATTTCAAAAGAAATACTTTCCTGAGTCCTCTAAAGACCTTTACCGGGAGGAATTTCTTTCTCTCACCCAAGGGGTGATGACTGTGGTTCAGTATGAGGCGGAGTTCACCAGCTTGTCCTGTTTTGCACAAGAATTTGTAGCTATAAAGGAATTGCGTGCAAAGAGGTTTGAGAGGAGTTTGAGACCTACAATTAGAGATCGAGTAACGGCTTTGAGGATGCGCGCATTTTTGAATTTAATGGAGTTAGTCATCACTGTAAAAAACACCTTGAATGAAACACGCAGGGCTAGAGAGGGAAGGACCCAACAAGGTGGAGGAGGTGCGTAGTCTGAGGGGTGCATGAATAAGCAACATAGGTCATTCGGTCCTAATTTTCATCCCGCGAGATCATATCAGCATTAGTTTTCTGCATCAGCACCCTCGGTGGCTTCATTAGGAAGGTCAAAGTAGAGGAAGCTCATTTGTTATCGGTGCAGGCATCTAGACCATCATGCATCAGATTGTTCGCAGAAGAGACAGTTCTAAAGTTCAGTACCTGTCCAGTGCCAGAAGATATAGCCACCAGTTTGTTTTGGGTGTGGCTAACTAGGGCCCTTTTAGAAGAAATGCCCTTAGGGAGGGAGTGTACAGAGCACAACAGGTGCACCAGTTGTTCAATCTGCACAAGGACGACAGACTTATTGGTAGCCGTAGGAACAACCAACAGCTCGAACTTCCAAGGTTACGGAAGGGGGTACCTCATTTCAGTTAGTGCAACAACCCGTAATGCAGAGCTATGGTGGGTAAACTAGGGGAGCGCAGGGTTGAGTGTACACCCTCACAGATCCCAAATCCTCTAAGGCATTGGTTATGCTTGATGCTACAACGACTACCTTAGTTATCAGAGGTACTCTCTTAGTGTATAGTTCTTTGGCCAGTGTTCTTATCGACACAACAGCATCACATTCTTTTATCTCATTTGTGTTTGCATCTGCATTGGGGTTGGAGATTGGCTCGTTGGGTAGCACGCTGTGTGTAGAGACTCCGGCCAGTGGGAACGTGGCGTTAGGAGGAGTATGTAGATCCTATGAGTTAGAGGTCGCCGACTGCTATTTAGAGTTTGATTTCATCATTCTTGACATGACCACGTTTGATATCATCCTAAAGATGGATTAGCTGATCACCTATAGTGCCTATATCGATTGTGATCAACGGAGGGTTTTAATTTGTACACTTGAGGGTGACTGTTTTTGTTTCATGGGTGATCGAAACAATGGTTCAGTGCCCATGCCTGGTGTTGTGTGCAATTGAGGAGACCTTAGCTTCCTCTTTTCTGCTCTCATGTTGCCGATGCCCGGTTATGATTAACCCATATTCCATCCATATTTTGATAGTTTTGTGGTTGTGTTTGTAGATGACATTCTTATCTACTCACCATCGAGGGAAACACATAAGGAACATTTACGTATTGTTCTACAGCTTTTGAGGGAATATCGACTGTATGTAAAATTCAAGAACTGTGAATTCTAAATGCCTAAGGTGAAGTTTCTTAGACATGTGGTATCCAGGGATGGAGTATCTGTGGATACTTCAAAGACTGATGTAGTGATGAGTTGGGAACGACCGAAGAATGTATTTAAGATCTACAATCTTTTGGGTTTAGCAAGTTACTATCGACGATTTTTGAAGGATTTTTCTCGACCAACCACGCTGATGACTCACCTTACTCGAAAGGGAGTCAAGTTCGTTTGGAGTGAGTCTTATAAGTTGGCATTCTAGGAACTGAAGAAGAGATTGACAAGTGCACTAACATTAGTTATTTCGAAATGAGGTCTGGGTTACACAGTTTATTGTGATGCGTTGCATAATGGCTTGGGATGTGTCTTGATGCAGGAGGGTAAGGTTGTGGCTTATGAATCTCGACAGTTGAAGACTCACGAAAAGAACTATCTGACACATGAATTGGAGTTATAAGCTATGGTTTTTGCCTTAAAGGCATAGCGGCACTATTTGTACGGTGACATTTTAAAGTTTTTTCGAATTACAAGAGTTTAAAATGCTTATTTTCTAAGAAGGATCTAAATCTACACCAACGATGGTGGATGGTGTTTATGGAAGACTATGACTTTGATCTCTAGTATCACCCCAGGAAGACCAATGTTGTGGCTGATGCTCTAAGCAGGAGATCTCATGATTTGTTAGCTTCTATCACCCTATAAGAGTAGGACATGGTTGGGGAGGTTAGTGAGTTTAATTTGTGTCTTAGGGAGACAGAGGAGGATGTGACCTTATTTTTAGTAGTTTCACGACTTGTGTTGATTGCTCTTGTTTTGGCAGCTTAGCTGATAGATCAGGAAGCTCAAATGTTACGGGATCGTGTCGCTAGTGGGAAAGACACCAAGGGATGGGTTTTAAGATGGGATCAACGTTTTAGATTTGCAAGGAGAGTGTTTGTTCTAGAGTCATGCCGTGGCGATGTGTTATGTGATTTCCACCATTCTCGTCTTGTAGTGCACTTGGGAGGCACCAAGATGTATCATGATTTGCGTCGTCAGTTTTAGTTGAAGGGAATGAAAAGAGTTGTGGTTTAGTTTGTTTCTCGATACCTTACTTGTTAGCAAGTGAAGGCAGAATATCAAAGGCTAGCAGGGTTGCTACAGCCGTTACCGGTATCGAAATGGAAGTGGGAGAACATCACAATGGATTTTGTATCTAAACTTTCTAGATCGCCAAAGGGGCATGCTGCTGTTTGGATTGTGTTTGATAGACTGACGAAGGTTGCACACTTTTTTCCCATTCATGTGAAGAACTTCGTGGATATGTTGAGTAGGTTGTATGTCAGTAAAATTGTTCTATTACATAGAGTACTTGTATCCATTGTTTCTGATTGAAACCCGTGTTTTACATCACGCTTTTGGAAGAGTCTTCAAGTAGCTTTGGGAACAAATCTACTTTTCATCACTACCTTTCACTCTCAAACGGACGGTCAGTCCGAACGTACTATACAGATTTTGGAAGACATGCTAAGAGCTTATGTGCTTGATTTTCGGGGGTCTTGGGATGATCATTTTCAGTTTGCAAAGTTTACGTATAACAATAGCTATTAATCTAATATTAAGATGGCGCCTTTCGAGGCCTTGTATGGAAGGCCATGTAGGTCGCCAGTATGTTGGACAGATACGGGACAAATAATAATTTTGGGACCCGACTTGGTGTGAGAAATGGCAGCGAAGATTACTATGATTCACCAACGCTTGGTGACGGCCCAGAGTCGTCATAAGAATTACACCGATCAAAGGAGGAGGCCTTTGGTGTTTTGGGTGGGAGACCATGTGTTTTTGAAGATTTCGCCACGCCGAGGTTTGATGAGATTTGGCCGTAACAGGAAGTTATTGCCGCATTTTATTGGGCCGTTTGAAATCCTGGAGAGAATTGGGGAGGTAACATACCATCTAGCTTTACCTCCATGTGGCGCCAGAATTTTGGGTTAGGTTCAAAAATGGAGAATTTAAGAGTTATTTAAAAAAAAATTTTTAAAACCTTAAAAATCAAAAGATTTTGAAAATATTTTGTATTGAAAATTAGAGTCGCCACTTGATTTTTGAGAAAAATCAAGAAAAACAAACATAAACCATTGATCTTTAAAACGTTTAACTAGAGAAAACATGGGTTCGAGGGCTAAGATATGAATCGAAAAAGGTGTTGGCCTCTACTAATCACCATTGATTATTAATTAGATTTATCAAATGTATGCAAATACAGAAAATATGGACAAAGAGAGAATAAGCAAAATCAAATAAGAAAATACATATTCTAGATATTTAACCGCGTAATAAAATAAAGCATAAAAAATCCTAATTCCTAATCATGCTGGATCTAAACTAAATGATACATGATAAAAGCCGCATGCAATAAGCAAAACATTAAACTATTAAAGAAATTGATAAACCCTAATCATGCACAAACTATGTTAATGGATTCATGATAGACATAGCATGCGATAAGTGAAGAAAATAATCTTAAAACAAAATTCTAAATCCTAAACATGCTAATACTACACTACATGATGCATACTGGAGTTCACGGGCTATTAACAGAATAAAAAAACAGCAGAATTAAGGTATTAGAGCAACAAGAAGGTTGTAGCCATAACCTATAGAGGTTGCGGTCACAATGAAAATAAGCCAAAATATTGCACCCGCAACATCAATCATTACACCCGCAAAGATGTAAGTGCCAGAATATTGCGCCCGCGACATTGATTGTTGCAATCGCGAGGAATTTAGGCACTATTTTACTGAGTTTTGGTAAATAGTGTGTTAGGGGCTAACATGTGACGTGCAAGGTTGAATATGAAGTAGAATTATAGAAGCTAATTATGACTTACTCTAATTGAAACCACAAACGAAGGCATGAAAAATTTGAGACTAACTAAAATTCTAGAGTTTAGCATGCTAACAATGTAATTAAAACGAATAAAACCAAATGATTATAATTATTTCAAAAATAAAAATGTAATTAACGCATGTACAATTTGATATTAACTAATATTTTAGAATTAAGCATGCTAACCAAGTAATCGAAAATAAAAAACTAACTAAAGACTAATCATGTTACTTATAAATTGAAATACGAAAATTAACCCGACCTGAGAAGCAGCGCTTGAAAAACCTTAGATGCCTTCTGGACTTAGGGTGCCTAGATAACTAGGGCTTGGCTAAGACAGCTTCTAGACTTAGGGTGCCTAAGAAGTAGGGCTTTATAAACCTAAGACGCCTTTTGGACTTAGAGTGCTTAGTTCACTAAGGCTTGAAAAACCTAAGACGCCTTCTGGACTTAGGGTACCTGAAAAGCAGGGTTTCAGGAACCTAAGACACCTTTTGGACTTAGGATGCCTTGATCACTAGGGCATGTGAAACCTAAGACACTTGCTAGACTTAGGGTGCCTAAGAAGTAGGGTTTGAGAAACCTAAAATGCTTTTTGGACTTAGGGTGCCTAAATCATTAGGGCTTTTGACAAACCTAAAGATCGTCTCACAAATTTAGGACCTAAATAATGTTTCGCATTACTAGGGTTGGTGTACTGAAAATCATATTTTTAGTATTTAATTTTATTTTTTAATAAAATTAATTTTTTATTTTATGAGAATATTTATGA
>JAOTRH010067349.1:0-18141 GCA_034768845.1 Heliamphora exappendiculata | reverse complement strand
TTCGGGAGATACAACGATTGACTGGAATGGCAGCAACACTGAATAGATTCATCAGCCGATCATCAGATAAGTGCCATTATTTCTTTCAATTGTTGAAAAAGAGCAAGAATTTTGTCTGGGGGGAAGAGTGTGATCAGGCGCTCCAAATTTTGAAGGAGTACCTGACCTCGGCTCCTCTCCTCTCCAAGCCCTTGTTTGGGGAAGAGCTATACATGTACCTTGCAGTATCCGATCACGCGACCAGTGTCGTCTTGCTCAGAATGAATACTGCCGAGCAGCTCCCGATCTACTATGTCAGTCACACCTTCCTCGATGCCGAGACCAGATACTTACCCTTGGAGAAGCTAGCATTAGCCTTGGTCATGGTATTTCGAAAGCTGGCACAATACTTTCAAGCCCACAAGATCATTATCCTAACTGCACACCCTCTCAAAGCTTTGCTACGCCGAGCTGATCTATTTGGAAGGATTGCCAAGTGGGGAGTGGAGCTCGGAGAATACGATATCGAGTTCCGACCAAGAACAGCAATCAAAGGTTAGGTCCTCGCAGATTTTATTCCTGAACTCTCCAAGCCGGGCACACCAAATAGCTCGGACTCAACCCCACTTGAGCCCGAGCTGGGGGGAAAGGATGACCGAGGTGAGAAACAAGGTGGAGAAGAAAATGGGGCATCCAGGCCCCGATCAACAAAACAGCAAGGATGGAGGCTATTCACCGATGGTGCTTCAAACCAAAAAGGCTCCGGAGCAGGAGTGGTCCTCATATCTCCCGACGGATCAGTGATAGAACACTCAATAAGGTTGGGATTCTCAGCCTCCAATAACGAAGCCGAGTATGAAGCACTACTCGCAGGGCTTAGGAGTGCCGAGCTCCTAGGCATCAGAAATTTAAAGATTTTTTGTGATTCGCAGCTAGTGGTCAACTAGATGACTGGGCAATACAATGCTAGGGACGACATGATGGCCACCTATCTCTCTATTGCACTTGAGCTGATCAAGGGCTTCGATGGAGTACAAATCGAGCAGGTCAGCAGAGAAGGGAACTCTCATGCCGATGCTTTGGCAACTCTGGTCTCTGCAATCGAGCTCGGGCTGAAAAGAACAGTGGAAGTGTAGAAGCAGGAGAGCTCGAGCATTGGCACCACTGCTCGGCAGATATGCGCTATTGAAGAAGACCAGGAGCCGACCTGGATGGACCCTATTGTCAGTTTCCTCAGCAATGGCCAACTCCCAGAGGACAAAAAGGAAGCGCACAAAATCAGACATAAATCTGCGCATTTTTTGCTGTCTCCCAAGGGCCAACTGTACAGGAGGTCCTTCTCAGGTTCCTATCTTCTATGTGTTCATCCGAACAAAGTCCAGGACTTCCTGTTCGAACTTCATGAAGGGATATGTGGGGGCCACACCGGAGGAAGACCCATGGCATACCGAGCAATGAGCCAAGGTTATTGGCGGCCTTACATGCAGAAAGATGCCTAGGTCTATTCACAGAAGTGCGAGAAGTGCCAAAAGTTTGCTCCCTTGCACAGGCAGCCAGTCGATGAGCTTAATCCGATCACTAGCCCATGGCCCTTTGCTCAATGCGGTCTGGACATTGTTGGGCCATTGCCTAAAGCGCCTGGCAATAGAAAGTTCCTAATTGTAGCTACGGATTATTTTTCCAAGTGGGTGGAAGCTGAGCCCTTGGCCAACATCAGAGATGTGGACGCGAAGAAGTTTTTGTGGAAGAACGTCATCATCAGATTTGGTATTCCGCGTGCCATAGTTGCAAACAATGGGAAGCAATTCGACAGCATCTTGTTCAAGAGGTTCTGCTCAGGCCTGGGCATAAAGATTCATTTCTCAACGCCTTCATTCCCCCAGAGCAATGGTCAAGCAGAAAACTCGAACAAGACACTTCTTTCAGGGCTGAAGAGAAGATTAGAGAAAACCAAAGGAAAGTGGGCGGACGAACTCCCTTCCGTGCTGTGGGCCTACCGAACAACTGTCAGGAGTTCTACAGGGGAGACGCCATTTGCCATCCCTTTGGAGGTCGGCATGCGCACCATCAGATCCGAGGCCTTCGAGTCCGGGAATAACGATCTCAGCATAACTCAGGAATTGGACCTTGCCGAGGAAAGAAGGGAGCAGGCTCTGGTTAAGCTGGCATCCTACCAACAACGACTTGCAAAGTTCTACAATAGGCGGGTGAATTAGAGGAGCTTCCAGGTCGGCGAGCTGGTCCTCAGGAAGGTCCTCCTTAATACAAAGGACCCCCTCGATGGCAAGCTAGGTCCGACCTGGGAAGGTCCATACAAGGTTACGTCAATTGCTGGCACGGGAGCATATAGACTCGAAGACATGGAAGGAAAGCAGATCCCAAGGCCGTGGAATGCCCAAAATTTAAGAAAGTTTTATCATTGAAGTCTGTAATGAACATTTGTTCGGAACAAGGAATAAAGAGAATTTTTCAACAGTTTGTGCATAGTTGATGACATCATCACCAAAAGTCCCGGTGGCTAAGAAAGTCCTAGCTCGGCTAGGCACCAAAAGTCTCGGTGACCCCGAGCCACGCCAGGGAAAGAAAGTCCTAGCTCGGCTAGGCACCAAAAATCCCGGTGGTCCCGAGCCAAGCCAAGGCAAGAAAGTCTTAGCTCGACTAGGCACCAAAAGCCCCAGTGACCCCGAGCCATGCCAGGGCAAGAAAGTCCTAGCTCGGCTAGGCACCAAAAGTTCCGGTGGCCCCGAGCCACGCTAGAGACGAGCGGGAAAGTTTCCCGAGGTAGGATATATGCTACGTAGTTCGGCTAAAGCTGTCAAAATTTGACGAGCGGTGAAAAGTTCAAGCCGACCATGAATGACTTGGGAAATTTTGAGATTTCTACATCTCTACCCAGGGCCACAAGGACCTGATCGGCAGGTATGACCGAATAGGAAAACCTAAACCGAGCATAAATGACTTGAAATTTTGAGATTTCTACGTCTTATTCCTGGGTGCCCCGCTCAATAGTACTATGCCCTGACTTAATTAACGGTGTTCGGGTGATCTTGTTAAGTTGTTAGATATCTTAGCTCGTTAAATTCTTAACGTGCTAAGAAGCTGCCCAACCTCACCCTACTGTATGAAACCGAGCTTCAAAGACTTACATAAAAAAAGTGTAAGCAAAGACAAGTGCAGATGCAATGCAAGAACAGTACAAGAATGACAATTGCAAGAGACTGAACAAAAATACTTCGTCATTTATAGGATAAGAATTCCGTACAGAGCAGGAGCATGCCGACCTCACAAAGGAATCGAGGCCGTGCGATGCTAATTAGAAAGAGAAGAAAAGTTCATAAAAACAAAAAGAAAGCTAAATGATCGGGGCGGTGTTGTCTGGCTGATGCAGATTCTGTGCAGCCTCTTCCTCTTGAACCCCCTCCTGAGCGGGCGCTGAATCATCCTCTCCCATGCCCTGGGCAGGGTCCCCTTGGGGCTCTTCATCCTCCAGCATCAAGTCCACGGTAAGGTTGGGAGGGGAGGTCCCCCGTTCAGGCCACAGGGGGGCGAGCTCCTCGAATTCCCCGTATTGATCGGATGAGTGCTCAGGAGGAGGTGGTGGTGGAGGCAGTTCGGAATCCCCTTGCTCAGGAGGAGGAGGTGGAATCTCGACCACGAAAAGTGGAGCGACCTCGACGACGGCTCTCGGAGGAATGGCAGCCCCGAGAAGATGCGCAAGCTCATCGGGGAATGGCACAGTCGGTTGCATCCAGGGGATGACTTTGCGGAGCTCGGAGTCGGGACCGACCTGGGCGGCAGCAAGAGCAGCATCCCATCCCATCTTGAAAATGGGATTCTGCATGCTCATCACTTGTGCGGCATATATTTCTCTTGCCTTGTCGAATCCTTTGTTGTATCGTTCCTTCTTCACCTGAGCCACTGTGGCTTTGAGCTCGGCGTTCTCCAACTCAAGGGCAGCCTTGGCTCTCGAGGACTCGTCCAGTTGGCCAATGACAAAGGCGAGATTGGCCTCTTGGTCCTTCATGGCGTCCATGGCCTTAGTGGCTCGGACCTCGGCTTCCTCCTTGGCCGCGCAGGCTTCACCGACCTGTGCCTGAAGAACTCTCACGTCCTCTCTAAGCTTGAGGACGTCAACGTGCAGAAGGTCATGCTTCTCCTACAACTGGGTGCACCGGTCGGCAGCCTCCATGCCCATCTGCAGGCCCTGCACAGTAATATAAAGATCATAAGAGGATAAGCATAATAGTCAGGATGTGTACTAGAAACAAAGGAAAGTTTAGCTCGGGGTTGAATCCATACCACGATTAGATGTTGGGCGGCCTGCTTGCACTGGCCGGCGCTGGGAATAGCTGCGTACGAGGCTTTGTCCTTGGGCAGGCAAAGGCTTTTTGAAAGAGCTCACGTGACGTGGCGACTCTCTTGCACAGAATCCTGAGCAGTGAGAGGTCTACCACGGAGGGCGGGCACAAAGGTTAGCGATACCTCATATGGGGGCTCGGAGGGCAGCCCGGGTCCCTCAGTCCGGGTCTGCACGGTTGGTGTGGGCGCGTCGATTCTGCGCCTCATCTCTCGTTCGGCGACTTTCGAAGCTGATGCCCTTTTTCTGGATGCTCGAGCGGGCGCAAGAGCTGGAGCTCGGGGTGCAGTAGGGGCACTCGTGACCGGCGCTGCTGGTTGGGAGGAGGTAGCTCTGATTGGTGGGGCTGGAGATGCAAGCCCGGGAACTCCACCGAGCAGACTGAACAAATTCCTCTGCGACATCTCGATGGCGTTGAGGACAGTTCGGCTCGTAGAGCTGGAAGAGGGTCTGGAGGCAGTTCTTGACGCGTAGGCTCCTGTGCTCGGGGCAGCTTGATTGTGGGAGTCCTTAGCCTGATTGTCTTCAATGGGATTTAGGCGGTGATCGAGCTCCTCCGGTCGGATAGGGTCTCCGTTAAACAGCCTCGAAATGTGACGGACCTCGTGATCCCAGTTGAGCACTCTCCTCAGGTGGTCGATGTTGATCCTTCCGTCTCTTATGTCCCTCTTATCCCGAGCAGAAGAAGTGTTACAATAGGCACCTGAAAAGAAGTACATTAGTGCTGGGAAGATATGCAAGCAAATTAAAAGGATTTCAATGGAAAGGAGCTCGGGTACCTGGGGATCCTGGCTTAGTCGGACAAAGCCGAGTCTGGGGATCGTGAACTCCAGGTCCAAGCTGCCAATTTCCTCCAATAACAACAAAATCTTCCAGGTCGCCCTTATGGGAGTTCTTGAGCCCGAGCACGATAGTGCGGTTCTCTTTGGCTTTGAGGTAGTACTTGCTCAGGCCCCTGGCGGTCTCGGAAATGGTGTAGCAATATTGAAACTCTCGAACACCAAGATTGATGCCCATGTAGCGGTTCAACAGTGCTACGCCCATCAGTATGGAGAAGAAGTTGGGGGTCAGCTGCGCCGGGAACAACCGATAGAAGGAGAGGGCCTCCCTTATAATGCTCGGGAGGGGGAATTCAACCCTCGACTCCAGGAGAGCCACAAGGGGAAAAACGACCCCCCCGGGTTCTCCCGTAGTAACAGTCTCCTCGCCAGTGGCCTGGCGGATGCTGACATCATTAGGGATGAACCGAGCTCGGCGGAGTTTGGCCAAAGCCACTGGCGCGTCAGCATACTTTGCAAGACGCCCCATTCCCAAAAAAAAAAAGGAGAGATTTTAGATATGTGAGCGTATGTGTATAACCGCAAGTGCTTCCCCAGCAACGCCGCCACCTTCGGGGGTGCGGCGACGGCGCCAGGGCTTTTGGGGCGTAAGCTGGTGGGCCTAACCCCCACTGCGGAGGTTTCGGCCATAGATTTTTGCAGAAAAGGTACAAAAATGAAGAATGGGGGGCTAACCTGAGAGAAGAAGAAGACTCTGAAAAGCTCTGAGAACTATGAGGGTTGCCGGAGCAGCAGGAATCACGGTCACCGGAGTTGCAGAGAGAGCTCGCCGGAAATCGCCTTAAGTTCAGGAGAGGAAGGAGGTTCGTAAAAAGGGGGAAGGGGGAATCCCCTTCCCTTTTTATAGCTTCCTTTGAATGTTCAAATGAATCGCCAAACGACGGTAGTTATGGCGCGTGGCCTGACGCGCGCCGTGTGCATTTAATGCACATTTAACATAGACGGCATTGATGGCCCGAGCAACTTTGTCCGAACAGCTTATGACGATAGAACTCGCGGCACCAGTGTTCGGATCGAATGACCGAGCAATACTCATCGTCAGATCTATGATCCCAAGCGCAGTGCCTAGTCGGGCCAGAAAATCCGAGCAAATCCGCCATAATTAGGCCAAATGATTGACATTTGTTAATACGACGGCCGACATTCCTATGACGTTTCAGTACACAAGGTACAGCTAACGCCGTACACATTTAATGCAAGCATAAAATGCGCCGCAAAACCGGTAGGGACTCAACATGTGGCGGAAATACAGTTAAGGGACAGTAGATTAGCGAAGCTTGCTCAGCAAGCCTCCCGACCAAAGGGCAAAGTGACAAATGGCGCAAGAGCATCACATCACCTTCCAGCTGCTCGAGTTTCTGAGCAACCACAAGATGATGGGGGCAATTGAGGGGGATCGAGTTCCGACCCAGGCCACGTGGAGCACGCGTGGAAGGCTGTATAGCACAGCAGTCCACATCAGCGCGGGACCATCCTCGGCATGCCCACCTCAGCTCGGGCAACATGCCGTGCTATGCGCGGTGAGCCCGAGCTCTTGAGACTTCAAGGCCTAAGCCCTAAGCTCAAACGAGAGCTCAGCTCCCAGGTTCCGAATACGTGGTGCTCGGCACCTTTATGAGGATGCTCGGCATTCATTGCCGAGCAAGGCTAGCTGTTTGATCCCTTGGCCGAGCTGTATTGATGATGCCGAAGACCATATCCCGCAGTACATATATCTGAGAAGTGGTACGATGATGAGAGATCAGTAATAAATAGTCCAACTCAGGGGTAAAATAGTCATACAGGGATGACTTAGCCCTAGCCCAAATTAGGCCTGAAGCTAGACTTGAGTACTGATAGACATCTAGACATGACAAATGGCATTTGCAAAGATATCTTGCAGGGATATTCAATGATGGCACTGATAAGTCACCATCAAGACATTAATTGCTATGCATTGATCAGAGAGAAGAGGTACAACCCGACCCGCTCGGGTCAGGTCAGACTCCAAAGACGGGTCAAGAATATTTTTCCCTATAAATAGCCACCAAATTGGAAGACAAAGGTATGCTCTCTTTTACTAAGCGAAAATTCTACTGAAATTTACTCTCAAGCTCTTCTTTCTTTCTAAAACCACTTGCCTGACTCGATCGTCAGAGAGTCCACTAGTATAAAGTCACCGGCGAACATCTCACCCTTGACGTCATAGTCAGTTTGGACGGGACCAGTAGATTTCTATCCTAATCCTCTGCAATAATAGAACCAAAAAATTAAGAGTATAACCGAAAAGAATTGTGAACTAAAAAGGGAGAAAGAATGCTATGTTATTTTCTCATTGTTCTCTTTACAATAGAACTCTTTATCCTTATATATATGTGAACATCACCGACCTATCTACCACCGACTTATCTAACTACTATCTAACTACCACGGCCAGCTATCTAACAAACTTTTCGAATGCCTTTCTCTTTACACATGAGACATATACTCCAATTACATATTTAATTCGGTCAATCAAATATGTCCATAAAATACAAGTTCGCTGGTTTAAAGCAAAAATAGTCCAAGAGATGTATTATTTGAGTTTAACTAAACGTTTCTTTAGTAAAAAAATAAATTAATAAATAAAAGAGCCACTTCAAGTGCTCAATTATTTAAAAGCAATGGAAGCTTATTTGGTAAATACATTAATTGTTTATAAAATTCTTCTCACTGTATATATAGGTTACAGTTGATCTTAAACAAAGACTTTTTTCAAAATTAAAATTGATAAAAATTTATCTCAAATCAACTATGTCACCGGTAAGGTTGAATATATTAATCATGTTATTTATTGAGAATTGTATGCTAAATGAACTAAATACACTTATTCTTTTGCCTTAATTAAGTGAAGTACTTACAAAAATATCATTGTATTTTATAATTCTTCTATGTATACATTTGAGAAAAGTTAAATAAATTATAAAATAAAAAGACATCTTTGTAAATTCATCAAATGAAGACAAAAAAGAGTGTGTTTTGTAGAAAAAGAGTGTGAAAATCACTTCCCTAATTCAAATCCGCAAATTTTGATGTATAATTGCTCATCAACCAACAAGTGATTCTCATCAATTCTAGTTCTGAAATATCCCCCCCTCTTGGCATGCCTTATAGTGTAGCACATTATTATTAAGTTAGACAGAAAATCACAACATTCATAACAATGCATATTTCTAATAAAAAAAACATACTTTGTCCCTGCTCATTCTCCAATGTAATCAAAAAGTTGCTGGGCATATGCAAGTATTTGCAAGTGTGGGGTTGAAAGGGGTAGAGCTGCCCTCTAGAGGCTCATTCCTCGAGATTTCTCAAGACTTTAATTTGTTAGTTTGAACTTGAAATGAGTCAATAATGATAATTTGAACATTTTATCTCATAAATTCAACAGAAAAAATCGTTCATATCATAGTTCAGTTTGATCAAACAAACTTAGGCTGTCACCGTTCCATTCTAATTATAAAACAAAATTATTTTGTTCATGTAATTATCGATTTTCATTCAAACTAATTTTTGCATAAATATATATTTTTTTTGCAAGGCTTACAAAAGGATCAGTTTGAACTGCTAGTATAAATTCACTCTTCTCATAAAATGAACTCTTGAGAGAGGGTGAGGCTTGAAAGGCGGTTAAACCCGATTGCAAGCCTCTCAAATACAAATTAAATCACTCCATTCATTTGATATATAGACTTAATATATTGTGTACACTTTCACCATAATATATAATGTACGGTATATACGACAAAGGTATCATCAATCAACTTATTTATTGAAAGATCTTAAAAAACACATACAAAGACTAGTTAGGGATCATTTATCCTAAAAATTACTTCTCGCCGTCTCAATACATTAGAGGATATTAATTATATTCTATAAAAATGTCGAGACTGGATATTTAGCACACTCACTCGGCACTCTGTCCGGTGCCGAGAGAGTGCTATACCAACCCTATAATGCATTCATCGTAAGGAATATTGTAAGGAATATTATAGGAGCAATGGGAACCATGCAAGCATATCCCTCCTTTGCAGCTGTTGACGATGAAAACCGAAACCGCATCCGGAGGAGATCGGAGGATGGCTAGGGCATCGAGAAGGAGAAGGAAGAACATGAAGGTGAAAGTGGAAGCGGCTGAAAAGATGAGAAGAAGTAGACTAGAGATGGAGAAGCTGCCCTCCAGAGGCAGAGGAGAGAACAAGCCCACAAGTTAGAGGGATTTTAGAATGAGGATATGAATTGCCCAGACGTAGTTCCAGTTGGATGCAAGAGTGTCTGAAATCTTCATGTTTTGTGCCTAGCTCAGCATCACCTAGAATTAGATGGCCTACAACCAAGCACTATCTATAATTCAAATGAAATTAGTTGGCAAGTATATATACACACACATATATATAGACGGACTCCGGGGGCGAATGACAGCAGTCACCTTTATAAGTTTTAAAAAAAATCATAATTCTAGTAAGTATTAGTTAGAGGGTGATTCAAGCATGTTTGAGACCTAAAGCAAAATGGTTAGTGAGGATTTAGGATTTTTTTTGTGAACTACTCATAGTAAGAGATACTGTAAGCTTAAAGGTATCTTATTTGGGATTTTAAAATTTAATTCGAATCGTTTATTATGTTAAAATCATCGAGTAGGTAATCTTTCTACCAAATCAGGTCAATTGAACAGTGTTAATCATATGATTCGAATACATTTGTTTAATAGTTTATTATTAAAATATTATAAGTTAATTAATTTCTTCAAAACAAACATTCTCTTGTCATATAGATGATGATGTCAATTGACTGATTTTTTTATAGAATTTACCTATCAATGATTTTAACATAATAAATAATTTTGATTAAATTTTAAAATTTCAAATAAAACACTTTTAAGGTTACAACACTTTTGATGCTCTATAGCAAATCTAAATCGAGTTCCAATTTCAAAATTTTAACGTGAAAATGTGTTATTTATTAATTTGAGTAAATTATTGCTTGAAAAGTATTGAATAATTGCGTTTAATTTTTTATATTATAAATTATTTTATTTAAAATTCATTTTTATGTCTTTTAAGGAAATTTTTTATTGAAAATTCTATATTTAATTTTGCTATTAATATATTTATCAAACACTTTTTGAAAGCACATTAATTGATCAAAATCACCTAATAACCATAATCTTCACCATCAATCAACACAACAATAAACAATAAATCATGACACCCTTTATTTTTAAATACGTAAAAATTAAAGTATAACAAAATAAAAAGCATAAAAACATGGCTATTGTTATCTAAAAAATTATGAAGATTTTGAATATTGTTATAATACATGTATATAATATATTTATATATTATAATAAATGGGCTTTCATTCACATGAGGTCCTATGTAAGTACCTTAGTTGTTTAAGAGTTCAGCCACCTTAACATTAGTCTCAAATGGAGATTTGTTATAGTCAGAATTATAAGCTTATACATTATAACTAAAAAGATATAATTATGACTTAAAACCAAAGTTATAAATATTTGTTATAGTTGTAAACTTATTGTTCAGATAGTAAAATTTATATTTATTAATTTAAAATTAATAAAAGTAAAAAGTTATAAACATACTTATTTGAATTCTTTTTAAATCTTTTTACAGAGTTATAAATTAAGAGTTGAAAATTAATTTCCAACCAACACTCGAAATATTTCAAGATTCTATAAGTTTGCCCCCAAATTATTTTTAAAATTTTAATATTCGCCTCAAAAAAAATTATCAGCAATTGAGGCTATTGGCAATGGAGATGGGTAGAAGGGGGAGTTGGCTGGATGGGAAAGAATAATTAGGACCCATAGAGAGCTTTGAATGCTCTAGCTGTATGGAGCTATGTATGGCATTTTGTATACATTTTAAAAAGAGTTGGGCTTATCATCAAGCTGTTAGAGTAAAAACATATAAAAAAAATCTTAGTTTAACTATGAAAATTAAACGTTATCTTTTTAAGTTCAACAGTTTGGTACTGTTATAGCAAAAAAAACCCAACTCTTGTAAAAAAATACATATTTAGTGTCTCTCCCAAATTATGTTAACCCACATTTAAAAGGGAAAAAAAAAAAAAAAACCTTGTACTATATTTTGTTAAAATATAAATTTTTAGAAGAAACGCTCATGTTTTAAAAGAAATCTTTTGAATTTATTTGGTTGGTTTGCAAAATCAAAAAAGTTAAAACTCAAACAATCATCACTTATGACTCGCTAATCAACAGACAAATCAGTCGTCAAACAACCAACAACAGAGGCCGATAATGAACACAAGCTACATAGGCGGCAACAAATGAGCAATTATTGCTAACAAGACATATCGTCAAAATAAATAGAGTTATATTTCAACTAAATTGGAACAATAAGTCAAATCAAATAGGTGCCCTAAAATTAAATGCTGGACTCCTCTCCTAATCCTCATTACTGTTGATTACAATTATTTTGAGATGATTGATCCCGGACCACCCTATATTTTGGGACCCTTTTTTCTCATTTAGGTCAAGAATTTTCTGTTCATCCCTAAGAAAACAGGAATAATAAAAAGAAATACACAGAAAACCCTAGTTGAAAAACTATTAACCAATCAACTTGTGATCGCAATCAATCGATATTTGTGCGCAAAAATATCGTATTGGACTCTTATCTAAAACTTCGTCTTCAGTTCACTAATTAATAATATTCAACATCTCGTTTGAATCATGTGATTTTTTATGAATATAGAAATGAAGCTTGTTATTAAAGATTCTAAGAAAATAATCACCAATTCTAATCATGAAATCTAAGAAAATAAGGGTTGATAATTGTCAATTTTTCAAAATAGCTAAGTAATTGGAAAAAGAATACTAGAAGTCTAGAATACAAGATTCATCATCAAATACTAATTTGAAATTAATGAAAGTAAGAAAATATAGTGAGTTTTGAAATATCCTATGCATCACAAATTTCATAAAATTGTCATTACAGACTAAAAAAATGTTACTTCCTGATTTTCTTAATTAACAAAAAAATAAAACAAAATAAATTAAGCGAGGGGACTTGGGTACAATCTCTTTGATTGCACCATCTCTCAACACTCTCAACGAATCATAAATGCTGCAAGAAGGGCAAAGCCGATCAATTTAAAGTACAACTCCAAAGAGAGGAAATCGAACCCACTTCACGTTGTTATATACGTCTTGTTTGGTTTCCATTTATATTTGATTTTTTAGTGTTTTTGTATGAAATTATTATAGTAAAAAATAAAAATAACAAATAAAAATAAAGCAAACACACACACACACACACACAGAGAAAACACAATTTATATAATTCACTCACATGGGGGGACCATATGAGGTCCAGAAGGGGCCAATGCCCCCACTAGATTTTTGTAAGATTTTATTTATATTTTTAGAAATTTTAGTAATTTTTAATTTTTCTTCCCTTAAATTTGAAGTTTTGTTTTCTTAAATTATAAAATTCTCTTTTTAGTTTCTTTTGTTTTCTGTTATTGATAAATATTGATTTATGTGTGAATTTTTTTAGATTCGTAACAATTTGATTAGTATAAATTATCTTAAACTCTTCTAGCTTCGTTGACGAATTTCTTGATTGTGTATTCCCTATTATAATTTTTGTGAAACCTGATTATGATTATATATTTTTTGTAAAACTTTTGTGAAATTTTTAAATGAACCTCTAAATTTGGTGATTGTAATTGTATATTTAATAATATATTTTACCATTAAATTTTAACTTATGGAGAAATATTTTAAGAAAAAACTTTGAATACCACTTTAATTTAATTATTATTTTTATTTATTAAATAATAAATAATACATTTATTATTTTTAATATGTCCATTCTGAACAAAAATTCTAACTCTGCCAATTACTCAAGATTGGGGCTATATTTACAGAGTTGTGACTGATTTTACTCTGTCAATACCTAGAGGTTTGCTTCCTCTAAAGTCTCTGATTCAAAAAAAAAATTAAGTGCTATTAATTTTTTAAAATTAATTCATACGCGATTTTGTTTCAGGTTTAATTAGGCTCCCTACTAGTGAACAGTAGGATTGGTCGCATAAAATTTTGTGCTTAAATTAGTCCAAACACCTTAAAATATTTTTGAAAAAATGCATTAAGGCGTGCCCATATTTGCCAGAACAACGAACTTAGTCTAGATCAACAAGGGTCCATTCATAACATCACGACCAACCCAGTTCCAAAACTGCCTGGCCCATCCGAGGGTTGGCCCACCAAATTAATTTGGCCAGTTGCCAAATATCTGTAGTTCAACCCCATTTTATCAACACTAATGTTATAATAATCATATTTAGTGAATGTAATTAAATATCACATTATGCGAAGCCTATTTTATGTGTGATACTTATATTATTTTATAAATTTATTATTTTTTTAAATAGGGTAAATTATCAATACCTCTTTCGAAGTATTGATCAAATACAGATAAATACTTGAGGTATTAAAATAGGCGTGCAATTTTAGTGGTGTGTAATTTTTAATATAGTCAATTAGCTGATGTATTTTTGTCAATTAATTGGAGGTTAAGATTTTAGAAATATTTTGCTTATATCATCATATTATAAATTTAATTGACAAAAATACAATCAACGGTAGTGATACAATTAAGTTTATAGTTTGTGAAACTTTGTGTCGTGTCTTTTTAAAAACTATGAATATATCATTATTGTTTAAAATAGAAATACTGAGAGAAGCAATCTGGTGCGCTGTATTTGACAACATTAAACAATGTTTTCTTCTAATGGGATTAATTACACACCAATTAAAAAAAATACTACACCACTGGTAATAGGAATTTCCTTCATGAGTCAATTGACCCCACCAGCATCAATGTAGAGTCGCCCCTATTAATACATTACATAAGATTGGAGAAATGATACTTAGATTATTGACTGAATAGGTCATTATCATAACTCTAAAAAGACAAAATTTAACCTTAGATCTGTCATTCTACCACCTTTTCACCTTTCATTTTTCACATATTTTAAGAATATTTGGTAAAGTTACTGTTAGTAACTTTTAGTTTGTTAATACTAATTTTAGTTATAAGTTATAATTTTTTTTAAATATTCATAACTTTTGTTATAAATTATAACTATTTTTTTTATTTCAATTACAAACTATAAGTTTTACCAAACACTTGTAATTTCTGTTATAAGTTACAATATATAATTTATTAGTTTCTATAATACCAAATACCATCTATGTCTGTAATAGCACTATTAGTTGGCAACAATCAGGCATCACAATTTCAGGCCTAAGCCGGACTTGTAATATGAGGGCCCATTAGACTTCAAAATAAATTTTGAAAAAAATAATTAGAAGTGCTACTTATACATTTAAGTTTCTTTCTGGTTTTCTAATCTATTTCATTTCTACTTATTTTCCTCTCCTCATGCTTCTATTAGCTATGTCCCCTAATACAAAAAGGCTTGTTTTAGATGGTATATTCTAACAATAATGGGATTTATAACTTCGATCATTTTTAGGATTTTTGGGTTCGTCAATTGTAAAACAAAAATACCATCTCAATGAGCGAGATTTAATGCGGTGTAACATAATATAGGATGCTTGTTTTTATTTTTTAATTCAATAGAGGGGTAATATAAGAAAGTCATAATTTTAATTCGATCGTTCAAATGTAAATCAAGCATGTATTGGTATAGTCCATTTCATTACAATTTTGACTTCCTTCATAATCTTTTTATTAATTCGACCTCATTGTTAATCATACTCAACCTATACTGATACCAATTTAACTAAAAAATGGTAAAATTAAAATCAATTGGGTCCACTGCAAGAAAAATAGTTTTATTAAGGGATTAAAAAGTTATGAATAATTATAGTTGGATACTTGGATTAATATATCTATTGTCTAGTGATTGGCTTGAAGAAAAAAAAAGGTCAATCTAATTGCAAGTTAAATGAGTCTTGAACCCATGACCAAAAATAACCATTAGCTACAATTACCAGTAATAATTCAACAAAAATTATATCATCAAATAAACCTAATATATTTGTCCTAAATATAAACTTTAAAGTGTGAAATTTAAAATTCCACAAAAATTAGGAAGGCTAGGCAGCAACCCACCTAGTTTGGGTCGGCCTGTCAAAAATTAACAAAGAGTATAACGTTTGTCAATTCAAAAACAATGAAAAAGTCCACAGATGATGTGAGTGCAACCCACCAAAATCTAATTTCTTCCACTCAACGTCAAAAGCTATTGTTAGGGCTGACCTAAGTATTATTTATTTAGAATAATTGTAAAAAATAAAGAACGAATCAAAAATAAAACATACTAAAACACAAAATGGCCCTAGTTGGACTAAATTTTGGAGATTTTGCTTATTTTTGTTTTTTTCTAGTTTTCTTTATCTTTTGACTAATCTTTTTTTACTTTTTCTAATCATTTTAATGAGATGAACCAAAATTGTTTTTTTTTTTTTTTATGAAAGATACAAAATTTTCACTAAAGACAAAAATTTGGCTTCTTGGCTTATTTTTGTTTTTTCTAAAACTTTTTTCTATTTTGATCAAAAAAAATTTTTTTTTTCGGTCAAAAAGTATAATAGTTTGACTAAACGATGAAATTTTTTTATTAAAAATAAAAATAAAATAAATAAATAAATAAATAAATAAGTAATTATTCCAAACGAAGCCAATATTTCCTTGGTTACGTCCACCATACAGCAGTCATTTTACTAGGATGACAAACAATAATAAAAGCTACAAAAGAAATGTCAAATGCTACAATGCATATGACAATGATTTTGGCACTTCCTTTTTAGCCAATTACACTCCTCACTTTGTTTTTGTTAGGCAAAGCTTCAAAAATGCCCTTAAATATTTGGACAAGTGAAAAAAGTGAATAAACAATGGACGGTATTTTTGTAATTTTGCCTAATACAAAGCAAAATAAGAAGTGTAATTGGCTAAAAAGGAAGTGCCACAATCACTTACTTATATATAGAGATAAGATTCCAAATCTATAAAAAAAAATACCAAAGTACTCCTAAAAAAGTTCACTTTCTCTGCTTTTGGTGGAAAATAATCATTTTGTACAAATGTGACTATTTCTTTCCCAAATTTTGTGTTATGGTCACGATTATGATATGATAACTTACGGTTTTGTGATTACCCAATTTGAGACAAAAGTTTAATGATGTACAAAATCAAAAAATTATAACTTTTACTCTATTTTTATATCTCAAAGTGTTCGAATCAATTTACATGCATTTTGACTAATTTATGAAAGAAATAATCTCACCATCTATTAGCAAGAGATCCAATTAACATCGAGACAAAGCCCTGCATGAGTTAACATTACAAAACCTTATTGAGCAAAATCCCAACTCCTAGATCTTAACGTTTAGTTGCTCATCGTAACCTCTCCTATTTTCTTGCTGAGAAATTTAATTCTCACAGGAAATTGATGAAATCATCAATTGAGGATTAGTGTTTAACAAATCCTAAATTTAATATAATCAAGTGGAAGAACAATGGAAACCTAGTAGGAAAGAAATTTGAGCATGTCCCTTTGGTGAATTTGGAGGTTGGTTGTAAAACAGAAATTCTAGTCCGAAATTCAAAATCGAAAAAAACCCATTTGGTGTTTGTTATTTGAAGCTTAAATGTCGTTTAAAAAATGTTGATAAGTGTATTATTGATCAGTCAGTTGTCATGAAAAGACCAAGTAAAAAAAGAGACTGAACAGAAAGCCACTTGAGGAAGTTCATCAGCCTGATATATTTCTAATTTGAAAAATAATGCTGTCTAATTTAAACAATAAGTAAAAAAAATTAACTTTTTATTGAATTAACGAACTTTAAAAACCAAGCGGCCTATTTTCATTCAAAACAAGTATGTTGGCTAAATATGTAAAAAAAAAAAAGTTTTTTTTAAAAATTAGCTTTTAAACTTGTTGCAAATCAAATTCTAATTATAGGGAGGTTTTGTCTATTTTTGTTTTCCTTGATTGTGCTAAATCTAGACGGTGCTTTGGGTTGGCACTCCACAGCATATGGGGAAATATATTTTTATGCCTTTAAGGGAGCAGTTGAGATTTGTAACTAGTCAACTTATTTAGATCAGGAGATGGGCTTCTGAAAGAAATGGGGAATATTGGCAGTTGATAGTTGATACATCAAGTTCTTTTAGATATTAGACTGAAAGTCAAATGACAAAATGAAATACTTTAACGTACTTTGTACTTTTGGAAAAATACATAGAGCAGGGCCAGCAGGCCATACTTGTCATTGGCTTGTTATAATCAATTTTAGATTTGCATATTGGGGTTAACCCTACATCTTTCCTTTTAAAAAAAGAATAAGAGAAATTGTTTAATTTTAGTTTACATAAAATTGTAAACAATAAGTTGTTTTTAGTAAGTACTAAATAAGATTCTATCAAACAAAAATAATTACCAGCATACAAAAAGAGATTCTCACAAAAAATAAGAGAAAAGAGTGTTGTATGGAGGTTGAATCGTAGATGTGTGATAATGATGACGCATCAAGACTAGTCTTATAGAGTCTTTAAACTAGGAGTGTAATTTTGCTTCGGCCCAGATCTGGTGAATTCGTGCCAAATCTTTGGGTCGGGTTTTTTTGTCAAGAGGTCGGCTCAAGCCTTAGGGGTGCTGGATTCAGGCCCGGGCTTTGAGCGGGTCTTAGGTTTTTTGGATTTTTTTTTGTTTAATTTGCTATATTTGTTTATATTTTTATTACTTATTTAGTTTATAAATTTGTAATAAAATGTTAGTTTACTACTTTATTAGTAGTAGTTAATATATTAAGTTAAAAACTATAAACTTAAAATTTATTATATTATATAAGTTTATAACTAATAATTTACTAGTTTATTATATTATAAACTAATATATTAAACTTATAATAATAAATTTTTAAGTTAA
>JAOTRH010067338.1:0-18141 GCA_034768845.1 Heliamphora exappendiculata | reverse complement strand
GAATTATTGTTATAAAGAATACTATAAAAGAATATAACATTCGTCAAGAAATCTCTAAAAATAGCATGCTCATGATCCGCGTTGTTTAAACGCATGTTTAAATCCAAAGTCAAGACACGTATACTATTCCATAGTACCGATCGCCTAACTGAGGCACCAACAATTTGCTCGCATACTCCTATTGGTATAACTGGTAAGATTTTATAGAAGTCACCACCAAGAACAACAGTAATACCACCAAATGGCTTGTTATTATTGCATATATCTTGTAGTGTATGATCAACTGCTTCAACACAATATCAATGTTGCATAGGAACCTCATCCCATATTATTAGATTTGTATTTCTAAATAACTCGACCTGCAATGATTGTTTGCTAAAACCACAAATAGAGTTGTCTAGCACATCTAATGGGATGGAGAATGTTGAATGTGCAGTGCGACCTCCTATCAACAATAAAGATGTAATACCAGCTGAAGCCACACTCACAACAGTACATCCAAGACTACGACATTCCGTTGCAACGGTATTGTACAAAAACGTCTTTCCTGTTCCAGCACCACCATTTAGAAAAAAAGTAGTTCCTCTATTGTCAAAGACAAATTTGTCATTGCAGTGTAAGCAGTAATTTGTGCATCATTAAGACCATCAACATTAATTTGTGTAATATGGCGTTGTGCATCAGCAATGAGTTTTTGATGTTTCAATATCAATCTATTACCAACGACGGCACTCTAATTTCCACTGGGTTGTGGCATGAGTGGGTAGTCTTTCAAGGTTTTACCCGATTCTTGAAGCATTTGATCGAGAAGATACAACCCGTAATCTTCAATCTGTGCTCCTGTTGGATTAAGAATAGCAAACATTGTACAAATCTTATGAGCAAGATCGTCACAGATATCCGCTGAGAATTGATTCCACAAAGCATGTGGCTGCGATGGAGAACACTGTGTGAGAATAACAATGAACAATCTCCTCAGCTGGTATCCGATTTTCATTACCACCGTCTCTTGAAGGCATTGCACCAATTCTTCATCATCTTCTAAAAGCCCTTTCGCAATACATGCTGATTTAAATGTATCGTGCAAAATATTATTGACCGTTCGCAAACTTTCAAATGATTTTGGTCCTTTGACAACAGTCAACAACAATCGCAAATAAAATCTTTCACCTGCATTAAGGGTAACAAAATACATTCTTCCAATTGCAAACCCTCTTTGCCTTGATCTCCATAGTTTGTGAGGCTTGTCCCAAACAAAATGTTGCGGAAATTATTTGTAGATAAACGCGCATGGAGCGTCATTTGAAGCACAATATGCAAAGAAACCAATTAGAGTCGACTCTTGTTGCTTAGCTCTAGACACAATTTCGGCCACTGATTCGGTTGGATCAAACAGGACACAATGCATTCCTGATAAATGAACCGCCAATCGTACAACTGTTGGAATCTCTTCATGCATAGGATGGCCAAAAATTCGCCAAGCTGCTTTACGGGGACCAATATACCTTTGCGTCGAGATATTGTTGGATCTCATATGTTACGTCCAACACCATAGTTGTCCAATCATAACATTTGTAAATGTACTTGTGAATATATTTGACGCATCTCATTCCCGTAGGAACTTCCACATTGATATGGCAATCGAAGCATCTAGAAAGATATGCATTATATGGTACAACATCTCTATTATCAACTTTTTGACCCCTTACAGTATACAACCTACCATTATTACGACGACGATATATATAATATCCATCTTGATCCATAGTTGTTGCTTCTGCAAATGCTTTAGGGTAATGTTTGGTGCATTTCCCATTTTCCATGCATGGTTCTTGTGGATTTTGAGCACCACATGGTCCATGTACCATACAACACTTGACAGTCTCAAACAGTGCAGGGTCATCATTTGGATCTGGAAATTCAGCACATACCACTCTGCCAACTTGAGCACATGTCTGAATTTTGTCTGCTCCATCGAAGAAAAAAAGCAAATGCATATGTGGCAATCCCCTTTTTTGATATTCAATTGTGAAGACATATCCAACAATTTTTTCAAAAATCTTGTTTTGTTTTATCTCCTTTATTAAGCATTTTCTCTTGAGTTCAAAAACACAGGGAACCAAATCAGGGCGATCAATTGCTTTTTGATGTGGCAATAAAGCATTCGTAATTTTAGGCCAATTCGAATTTGCAGTCATGGTGAGAAAGATATCTGGATGACGATTGTACCGCGTGATAGCCATTAAATCTTGAAAGATTTCAAACATATGTCTGTGACTGCCAAGGAACGAAGATGGAAAAACTACTCGGTGACCAACTTCATGATCCCCCAATTCATCGAGTCCAATATCTGTTAGATTTTGATAAATTTCTGCACGAACTTTTCGTTGATTATGCTTATAATATGACAAACAATTTTGTTCAATTGCAGCCCAAGCTTCTACAATAAATTCTTGAAATAATTTCCAGCTCTTAAAATAGTAGAATACTCAGTGGGACATTGAAACAAACGATAGCCATAAAAGTGCATCTGAGTAAGTCTTTCATTCTTATAACACCCATTTATGACATCTCACTGTTTGTAGTAAGGATCGCAGCCAAGCTCACCATAGAGGAACAATAAAACATAATGCAATGGTAAATATGCTGGGTGGCATTCATTAACCCGCATGAGTGCGTTATTTCCTCTCAAATGCAACATAATATCTCTAACCCCACTGTGGTAAGTTCCATCTCCAGGTAAAATTACTGCAATCTCATCTGCTGTTGGCAAATTATATCGACGACGATCAGTGGCTGCACTGTAATGAAGAAAAGCAGGTAAATTTTGATCAGCTAATTCCCATTGATTTAAAATCTTATAAGCCCAAAGAAATTTTTCTGGAAATGGATTAACTTCCAACAAAGTATCCTGAATTGTTTGAAGAACATCTTTTCTCAAGTGAGGATTTCTACGACTGCGAGCCTCAATTGCAGAATGAGGGTCGTAAATATACAGTTGAGAGTAAACCGCTTCTTGTCCTGGTTGTGGTAGTAATGCGCCCGTTCGGTGCCGCAACTCACCATGGATAGTGAATGAAGAAGGACTCCTTCCATTGAGTACTCTTGGATCCAATGCCACATCAAGACTCGTGAAAGCATTAGTTGCATTGTATTCTCGAGTATACCGTCAAAATGATTTGATTGATCACCATTGCCATTATACAACCCTTTTAGTAATGAAAGAGGTGAAATAAGCGAAAGTATCCTAATTTTCCCTTGCAAACAACATGTTCCAAATAGTGGGCGTGCTAAACTTGAACTTGCCAACTTCTCATCCATCCAATGTAAGGCTGAACAATGTGGACACATTACATCCATACTGGCGAGGAAATGATGATCTAAATTCATGTGTGGTTGAACGTCAACCACTCATTGAGGCTCAATCTCTGCAAATTCATCGTCACTTAAACACACATTATCTTGTAAGCATTGGTTCCCAGTAGGTAGTCTACAAATGCAAATATTTAATTGACATGAGTTATTTGTTGTAACGGTTAGTACGGTAGAAATGTATACATAATAAAATTTTACCTATTCTCATTTTCTGGAGCTATTGACGTGCTTGGCATGGCAAGAAATTCTTCGCCTAGATTTTTTGGAGGCAACATTGAAGGAAATTCTGCCTGATTGGGTGGTATAGCAAGACTAAATATACTGTCCATTGTTATTGGAGTTCTCTGCACAATACAATTATCATTCAAATTTGGTGTTTGTGGATGCACGTTAACAAAAGATGACGCATTTGTAATCATCCTTCGTTTATGTCCATTTACGGCTGGTACTAATGGTTGTTCTGGGCATGGACGTCGGCCTAGTCGAATGACTTTTTCTGTTTTCTCTTGTTGTCGTCAAAAACGTTGGGCTAACGTAACTCTCGATAAAGTATTCACATTGGGTGCCTAAAATTCATTCAAATATAAAACAGGTAAATTTTGAATAATTATAGCCATTTTTTTAAAATATTATCAAAAAAACATAATATTTGATTTCAATACAAAGAGTAAGCTTTGGGTCGGTCCCTGATTCGTGAATGGGAATGAAAAATTTTATTTGAAAATTTGCCTTGACAAAGGACCTTATTTGCCACTAAGTTTATTCAATTTTTCTTTAAATTAGTAATTAGAAAATAGGAAAAATCGATAAACCACTCATTGGCATGAATAAGTAGTGCTTATACTATAATTCAAAAGAAATAAATTTAGCATACTATATAGAATAATTAATTTTATGTACTTACAAATAGCAAACAAAATTCACCTACGAAATCAAATAATCAATTTTAGGCTATAAAAACAAACAATAAACAAAATAGAACCATAATGTAAATTAACAATGTTCAAGATAGCCCTTTTAAAAATATTTTGTGCATGCTCCGTAAGAAGTAAAAAAAATGACCACCACAAAAGGATGGAAAAGAATGCTGAATACTGCGGAGCATAAATATCAAAGGAAAAAAGAAAACCAAGGAATAAACTTACGCATGGCAATAGGCATAAAATTGCAACAATATCATGGTAGGAAGCATTGCAAGGGAAATTTTCAAGTTTCAAAATCCGAAATGCAAGGGACAATTCGAAATTCCAAACTCCATAATTAACAGTGCACAAAAGTTAAACAACAACAAAAGACTCAATTTTCAGACCAGTTTAGCTGTAAATCAATTTCAGAGCAACAGCAAAAACTCAAATTTGATGAGTAACCAACATAAGAACTATGAAGGGGGGAAAAGGAAAAATGAGGTGATACATTTTTCGCTGCTCTACCACGTGCGGGCATCCCCAATTGAGAATCAAAAAATCTAACAGTTAATCTACACATAAATCTATATTAACAAATTTAAAAAGTAACCAACATAAGAACTATTAAGGGGGAAAAAAGGAAAAATAAGGTGATACATTTTTCACTGTTCCACCACGTGCGGGCATTCCCAATTGAGAATCATAAAATCTAACAGCTAATCTACACATAAATATCTATATAACAAATTGCTCCAGCTAAGACCAAAACAGTCCACTGAAAATCACAACTGATGGAGTACTATTTTGGTGCCAAACAACTGAAAACTTTTTTTGAATTTAATTTGACTTAAAAGCCATTACAAATGCTACAAACCAAAGCTTATAGCAAAACTAATATTATCAAATACCACAACCCTTATTCGAAATACTCAGGCCTTGATTGGATCCTACATGACAATCAAGTCAATTAAAACAATTAGAAGATCATCAATATTGATATTTAAAAGTTGTAACTACACCCCTTATATTAGAAGTATATTATTTCACTTAATTCAACACAAATTTAACTTCAAAATTAGTTTCACCTATTGGCCAAAAACTAGTAAGGACCCAAACGGTCAATTCTAATGTTCTTCAATAAATTCATCAACAAATACTCAAGTACAACCGCATAAAAAAAAACAAACAAATGAAGAAAAAAAAAAAGAGAAAATGCAATGATATAAGAAATCCAATGCTCTAACATTATAAAGAAGCTTTTTGTATTTAAAACTTGATGCTAAGGTTCAAGGATTCGAAAATTGTACAAAATGAGCTACAGGTTTGCAAGTGTTTGCACACTTAGATTGCATAGTTACATAATACATTTCACGACTATCATTTGATTTAGTGTTTGCACACTTAGATTGCATAGTTACATAATACATTTCACGACTATCATTTGATTTAGAACCATCACAGAGAAAAACAATTTATGTAGCAATGAAGGAAAAGAACTGAGAAAAAAGAAACACCAGGCAACCATACAATAGTATTTCACTTCAAAACATCTCCAAAATTTAATTAATCATTTGAAGAAAATCTCGGGTGTCTTTGACAAAAGACCTGCCACAAATTTGAATTCTTGACCAAGTTTGAAATGCAAGAAATTCATCTAGGATAATAAGCTCAAACTGTTCAATTTATCGAGGTCCAAACATATGGTTTTAAAAGTGATTATAACCACAAATTAAAGAACAACTTAAAGCTTAGCAATTCAGCAATTCAAAGTGAACAAATTAAAGATTTCTCCTAATTTCTCTTGTTGTTATCGGAAGCGTTGGGCCAACGATGCTTTTGATAAAGTATTGACATTTAGTACCTAAAATTTAAATACTATACATGTAAAATTTAAATACTACCACCATTTTTTAGAAAATTGTTTGAATTCATAAATAGTGAAAAATATAAATTTTCAAAACTCGATATGCTTTAGAATATTTATTATCAAAATAACTAAATTATTAACCGATGCTATACACCTATCAACAACAATTCTATGCCTTTTTGTAACGCAAAAGATGTAATGAAAAATAATTGAAAACATACTTCTTGAGGTGCTGCATCTCCTCTTCCATTCTATGGAATGGTTGACTTCTCTTTCCCGCTGGAATTAACGTTTGTCCTTTTTTTTCAACAAAATAAGCTTAAATAAGTATTAAAATATTTAAAAACATAATTGTATAAATATTTTTGAATTTAAAAAACATACCACGCTAAGTGTTGCGTTTTCTTTTCCAATTGTTGCTTTTTCTTTCCCTTTTGAAGACGCATTTATGTTTTTCTTATTATAGGACAGCATAAAGAAGGAATTAAATATTTGTAAATCTATAATGAGAAGCAAATTGACACAAATAAAAAGCTTACTCTTTCCATGCGAGTTTGATTAAGCTCAAACTCATTCCGAATAACTACACCAACATTGTTTGCTCGAAGAAATTTAACCTATATAAAGAAATTATGAAAAAATATAATGGTAAATGTATTAATTAAAAACATATAAGTACCGATCTTACTATTTGATCCAAATTTCCATTAGGCTGAAAAAAAAAGTATGTTAAAATGATATAAATAGTAATTGTCGTTTAAAAAAAATGGTATAAAAAACAGCAATTTATGTGTGTAATATAAATCTTGCATGGCAAATGTAGAGAAATTATGAAAAAATTATGAAGAAATATAATGGCAAATGTATTAATTAAAAACATATAAGTACCGATCTTACTGTTCGATCCAAATCTCCACCAGGCTGAGAAAAAAAAAGTATGTTAAAATGATATAAATAGTAATTGTCGTCCAAAAAAATTGGTATAAAAAATAACAATTTATGTGTGTAATATAAATCTTACATAGCGAAAAATAGTAAGGTTATACATAGTCAGAACCTGCAAAATAATAGAAGAATCACTAAATATGGCATGTCTGTTAAAAAGAAAACTGCAAAAAGTAAAGACATTTTAACTGTTTAGTTAAAATTGCCAACATAGCAGAAAAAAAAATCAAATATGAGGTGAGAAGTTCAAATTTTGGTAAGAGGAAAGTGTTCGAATGGTTGTGTGTGTATTTTTCAAAAATATTAAAAAAAACTAATATTAAATTTCAAAAAGAATGAAGAACAAAAAGACAAAATGATTATTCGAGAAAAGATTGATTTTAACAATAAACAAAAAAATAAAGCAAACGATAACAAACCAATGAATTTATTTCAACTTTAGATATTATATTAATATCAACAATGACAACCAATTAAAAAAATTTATTGACCATAGAAACACTTGCTAAAAACTAGTGCGAATTGAAAACTAAAAATTTCATTATATGATAATTTGCAAATTGAAAATTGTGATTTGTTTTGACAAAATCCCATATAGCAAGGCGGACTTGAGAAGTTTCTAAATACAATAATAACTACAGCAAGATAGTAATATAAACACTTAGAAAAGCACATTTGTCTCAAGTATTAAATGCAACACATTGTTCAACATGTAAATTCCCATAAAAATTAACAACTTAACATAAAAACTCTCACTATAAGAAAAAAATCGACAATGTAATAGTTGACTAAAAAAATTGTATGTGTGTATGTATTGTAGTCGATGTCAATCACTGGTGAGAAATTAATTCAATCGTCTAGTCTGTCGGCTGCCAGATTAATCCAACCATCAAATGAAACTACAATACAACAATCATTAAAACTTTAAGCCGAATCAATTGGTTTTGGAGATACGAAAAATTTATGTTAACTTACTAATAACGTGGTGACAGTAGGTCCAACTAGATCAAAGACAAATTCAATCCAATCAATTACCTTACTACACAACCAACTCAAAAGAATAAAAAAACAATAGCATTTTATAAAACACTATACTTTTTTAGGGCTTTCTTAACCAATTTCTTTCTTTTTTTAAAAACTATGTCTCATAAAATTAACACAAAGATACCCAACAATGTTCACAAACAAAGATACCTAAACAGATAGAGAAATGCATAAATTTTTTATGAATAAATGAATTCCATTTAGTCTAAGTACAACAATTAAACTTTTCTAGATGACAGACAATTGTGGCACAATGACAACATAACTAAGTTAATAAATAAAATATAAAATATAAAATATAGACATTCAAAAAAGCAAAATATAAAATATAAAATATAGATACTCTACTCTTAAGAGGGTCAAAAAAGCAAAATACAAAATATAGATATTCATCCAAATCTATACCAGAATGAATACCAAATCTATATTTCTATACCAGAACCAAGAAAATCAAACAATTAAGAGAGGAAAAAATATTTTTAAAAGCAAAAATCCAAAGAAAGAAAAAAATACAGTACCAATTTTGGCGTACCAATTTTGTCTTTGTTATTGGCAATGCAACAAACTTATTGACTCTCAAAGAAACTCAAGACCAAATCGCTGGTATTTAAGAAATGACAGCAACAAAACTAAAAAGTCTCAAATGGTAAGTTCTTAAAACTAAAAATTTAGTTCTTAACTAACAAATATTTAAGACCTTGCCAAATACCCTATAAAAAGTCTTGTACACAACTAAAATAAAACACTTTCTAAAGCAATTTATAAACAACAACAAAATTTGCATTAATACCCAAAAAAAGATATAAAAAAGAAATGACAGCAACAAAACAATGCAATTTTTTTTCTTGGACAGTTGCCAAGGCTACCCTTTTTTTTTTTTAGAATTCTTAATCTAAATTTCAGTAATTAAATGGTGATTATCCATGGCTGCCATGAAATATATACCAGAACGAATACCAAATCTATATTTCTATACCAGAACCAAGAAAACCAAACAATTAAGAGGAGAAAAAATATTTTTAAAAGCAAAAATCCTGTAAAAGAACCCCAATTAATCACAAAACTTAAATTAGGCATTTAATGTTTTCACCCCACTGGATGTATCTTAGCTTTAAGAATTTGAAATCATGAACGTAAACAAAAATACCAATTTTCAACAATAATAGCAAGACCCCAACTTCACTTCAATCAGTACAAAATAGAAAATAATAATCATGTAATTTTTTTGACGCCTCTTAAATTTATTTGTTAAAAAAGAACAATCAAGAAAAAAGACGTAGATCATACATCAAAACTTAAGCAAAGGCCTACCAAACATAAGCACTTCCAAACATAAAAGATTATGCCAAACAGATTATGAAATACATAAAATGTCTGCCCCACGTTTCTTATATTAAAATTGGATTTTAATTCCAAAATGATCACACTTGTCCATCCATTATTCTTGGTCATTGTTTAGTGCTCCCTCAATCCTCAGCAGACCCTTCTTTAAAGGAAAAAAAAGAGAGAGCAAAAGCTAGAACCCATATGCAAAGAACATTGCAAAACAATCCCATACGAAAACCCCATATGCAAAGAAAGGTTGATGTAGGCAAATATATATATAGCAAAAATTTAAACAAAAGAAAAGAAACGATTGATGTAGGCAAATATATATATAGCGATAACTTTATTCCAAAAAAGTATTAAAGACTTTCTAAGGCCTAAGGCAATCTTATTTTGAATAAAATGTAAGAAGACTAAAAATAGCCACCCCTAAACTGGGTTATGTAAAAATTACATATATCTAACGATAACTTACACAAAAAATAAAACTAAAAAATTACAGTACATTAATTCTACAAAGGCATCGTTATTTAGACGGTTTGCAGTGCAAATAAGTGAGCGGGATTTGTTTCCATACCGTATTGAGAAGGAATTAAACAGTTCTTCAAATTTAGAGATTTTCAATTTCTTTGTGCAGTTTGTGTCAACTTTTTGCCTCAAGTTATTGATTGTGCAATTTATTTAAGTTGTCAGTTGGTACCTTAATGCAAGTTCCTTTAATGGCTTTTATGGCTCCAACATTATAAAGTTGCTTCTGTAGAAGAATTGGACAACAAATAACATCTATGTAGTCTTTATCTCCATTGGATTTCCTTGCTTTATAAAAAGATTATGTATCACTGTGTTCTTATTTTAATGCATTAATGGTTATTGTTGAGCTTGCGGGGTCCTCGGTTGATATTTTCTTTCTATTCATCTAACTGGGTGTGGGAAAGTAGCAGGCTGGCCTTTTGTTAAAATTTCTCCATGGTGTGTTTCTTTGAAGGCTTTTTATTTGACCAAATTGTTGAGGCTTCTCTTGCTGGGAAGAATTTATTATTGAAATCCTTGTTAAAGGAAATTAGAACTTTTAGATGCTACAACATTGAAAACTCAACACGCAAGTAAATGTAAGGGCTTACAGATGTGATAAACAACAAAGTTGTAGAGCAGAAGGCTTTGGCAATGGATTAAGAGAGGACTGGCTGTTTCTCACTATTAGTTGATCCCTTTTTATATGCATATATACTAAACCATTAAGTTATTAACATATATAGTGTTCTAACATTGATTTCTTCATTGGCCATTCCCCTGTCTTGCACATACCAGTGCAATTAATAAAAACATAAACTACTGCGCACTTAGTCTGCATTTGTTCGGGACCAATTACTCATATTTATGAGGTTACTTCATATGTTATGATATTGTCCAATGTAAGAATGAAACTCCTTCTCAATAAAAAGGCACTATCCCCGCAATAAAAAAATATAGCAAATGTAAGAATGAACAATTGGCAGCATGTATATGAACAATTGAGTAAAAAAATTGGCACTTATATGAAAAAAAATTCTACAAACCAAAAATTATGGAGCCAAAAAATTTTTCAGCATGTATAAGAACAAATATGCTACCGCCTAAAAAGTATAAAGCCAATTTTTAACTCTCAAATAGGTTGTTCCCCAAATTGGTTCTAAACCACCAGCAGCTCTGAGACTCTTTATTCTCTACTGAAAATCGCAGCGACTCAACAAATCTTCCTTCCCTTCCTTCGCAGTCATTCTTTTTTCTCCGACATCCTATGGCTCTTCCTTCTCAATCATAAATAACTTTAAGGGCTCTTGATGTATAATTTATTATACAATATAGAACTTTTAACGTGATATTTGTGTAGGTATTAAAAATCTAACTATTTAAGTAAAATAATCTTGATATTTCAATTTTTTTTCTCTCCCTCCTCATGTTCTTCTTTGTAAAAAAATAAATAAAAAACATTAATTTTAAAATAAATTACATTTACCTTCTCCTTTCAAATTTTTGATAAACATAGGGTCTTCTCTTTTAGTTTCTAAAATAATACTGACATTCCTTATTTTTTAATTGTTAGTATCAAATATCTCACTCATATTAACGTCATTAGTTTTATTAAGAGACAGTGTTACACAATCACCATATTTTTAAAATATTCCATATATAGCCTTATCTCAATAAAATAATGTCACTAATTTTTAAAATTATTTTTAATGTTTCTCTCTCTCTCTCTCTCTCACTCCCTCTGCAACTTATCACTCTCCACCACAAAACCTCATTGCTACCAAAAGCTACCATCACCGTCGGAGGTCCACCACTGCATTCCTCAGCCGCTACAACTACCACTACCTCCACTCCTTTTATCACCACAAGCCTGTGACACTCTCTTTCTCGTTCTCTCTCAATCAAGGCGATCTCCATCGTTCCCCACCCCAAACCTACTTCACTCTCACGACCATATACCACCGCCATATCCACCTCGCCACCTTGAACCACCAAAACCATTCTACCAAAAAACAAACCCATAGTGCTGCAAATCCTTCTTATACACCCAAAATCAAATCACCACGTGTCACAAAACCCCATTAGCCAAAAGTGAGGGGATCAAGTTCCGATCAAAGTCACGCGGAATGCACGTGGAAGGCCGTACGGCGCAGCAGTCCACACCAGCATGGTGCGTTCCTCGGCATATCCATATCAGCTCGGGTAATGGGGCGAGCTATACTGTGGTACACCCGAGCTCTAGAGACTTCAAGACGTAATGCCGAACTCAGCGAGAGCCCGACCCCCAAATCCCGAAAATATGATGCTCGGCACCGTTATGGAAAATGCTCGGCACTCATAGCCAAACAGAACAATATGCTAGAACCTTGGGCCGATCAGGATGCCGACATTGAGGATCATGTTCGGCGCCACACACATTAGAAGAGTGATGTGAAGATGAGAGATCAATAATAAATGGGCCAACTCAGGGGTAAGATCGTTAAATAAGGATGGCTTAGTCCTAGCCTAAATTAGGCCTGCAGTTTAGCCCAAGCTAGACCTGAATACTGATGGACATCTAGACGTGATAAAAGGCATTTGCAGAAAGATCTTGCAGAGATATCCAATGATGGCACTGATAAGTCACCATCAAACCATTAATTGCTATGCATTGATCAGATAGAGTAAGTACAACCCGACCTGCTCGGATCGGGTCGGACTCTATAGACGGGTCAAGTATATTTCTGCCTATAAATAGCCAACAATCTGAGACTGAAATGTATGCTCTATTTATTAAGCCAAAACCCTGTCAAAATTCTCTCTCAAGTTCTTTCTTCTCTCTAAAATTTTTTGCCTGACTTGATCATCGGAGGGTCTATCGCTATAAAGTCACCGGCGGGCATCTCACCCATTGCTTGTGGAGGTATACACGTGGCATCCATCCCTGACGTCACAGCCAGCTTGGACGGGATCAATAGATCCCAATCCTGATCCTCTACAAAAAGCATGTCATTTCCAAATTCTGATTGAATTTGCAAATAACCAAATTCAAAAACAAATTTACAGATCTAACTTTACTAGAGCCCTAATATCAATTATATTCTTCATACATTTACTTTCATGGCCGAAGTTCTCTTCATCGGTGTTTCACGCTCTTCACCTCCTTCGTGTCTTTTGCTAGAGTTGCCTTTCTTTTTGCATTCAGAGCAAGTTTTATGGGTTTGATTAGTGAAAAATGAAAACGACTTGGGATATTATGGATTTCACAAGAAAAATATAATTTTTTTGTTATTTTCATGGCACATTCAGGTACTATTTTATACATTTATCAGACATGTAAGTGTCGCTACCTAACCTTAGCGTCAAGGATGCAAAGTGCTTAATCACAATAAGAGCGTGATCAATGCAATAATTAAAAGATCTAATTGTCTAAAAAAAAAATATGATATTTAAGACATTTGATGCAAAATTAGTGGGTTTTTTTTTTAATGTAGGTGAATTCTTAATTGATGAGCGGTGATTCTTGTAATGATAGTGGTTCGCTATTTGGTTTTAAAAAAAATTGGTGATGATATCTATTGTTCAGTAAATTTGTTAGTTTAGTTGCTGATAATCAAAAGAAAGGAGACGGAGGAAAGTGGTGGAGTGAGGGCAATAAAGTAGCATTGCTACATGTGTTAACTGAGTTTGCTGGACAACACTAACAAGTGAAATTAGTGTTATTTCATAAACTAAAAAAGAAATCCCGGTATATAAAAATCTTAAGAAAAATTAATATAATTTACCTATTTTCTTGTTCATTCTTAAAGCACATAACTCGTGTATTTATGTAAGTGTAAATTTTTGGGTAATTTTTACTAAAGTTTCATTCTATGTTTCATTTTAATAAAAAGTTCTAAAACAAATTCAACTTTATTATAAGTCCCATTTCAAAATAGGATGCTGATTATATCCTTCCATTGAATCGTTCATTCGCACATTTGTTTTTCGTCCAAATTTCATAGCAATGGCTACCGAAATATCAACAAACAATCTATTCAAAATCAACCATCTCCAAAAAATCAAGAAATCACCATCCACGGACTGCGAAAAAATCGAGGAATATTGAGAAAAATGCATGGATGGATTGCGATTTGAATTTGGCTCGTGATATAAATTCGAAGAATAAATACATTTATATTCTTCAAAAATCAAATAGCATATCATTCTCCAAAGTTCCCAAAGGTCCCAAAGGTAATATCACACATTTGTGTCATAATGAGCCATTTTTTATGCGCATTTCGCAGCCATAGTTTTCTGCGCATTTTAGCAAATAAACATTATACATCGTTAGAAATCCTGCAGAAAATGATACAGTTAACAAAGAATGATACACCAACAAAACATTATACATCAACATATTTTTAACCTGTAGTACAAGTATTATTTTCTGCAAAAGAAATTAAAATATCCTGATATAAAAAGGAAATGAAATTTTGAAAAGAAACGAAAAGTATCATGATATGAAAAGGAAATGGGAATATCGTTATATGAAAAGTATTATTTTCTTCAATTTGCGTGGTGTACTGGTGTTTGTGTGAGAAAAAAAAATAAAATTTTAAAAAAAGATTCATGATATTAAAACAACCATATTACCGTATCACATTAATTACAAAGGTATAAATGTCTATTTTTTATCTAAAATTTAAAAAATAGACTTCATGAAATATCATACTTTTAATAAGAACTAATCCCTAAGCATTTTTTTAAAATTGGATCTATCCATAATTTATGCTAAATTTTATTATATCTACCGGAATAATATACATGCTTTGTTTAGAATAATTGCTTATTTGTTTATTTTATTTTATTTATTTTTTTATTTTTAAATAATTTTTTTTATTATTTAGTCAAATTATTATATTTTTCAACTTTTCTCATCAAAAGAGACAAAAAAGTAATTTCTTTGATAAAAAAAGTTTGAAACGAAAATAAGTTAATAAATAAATATGCTAAATTTATATTGTTTATTTTCATATTTAACGAAATGTTTTCATATTTATATCAAAATTCTTTAACTTTATCGGTTTATCTTCTGGAGATGATTTTAGAAAAGTAAATTCTTTATGTCAGAAAATGAAATTTTTTTAAAAAAATAAAAAAATAAAAAAATAAGCAAGATTCTAAAATTTTTGCCCAAACAGGGTTTTTCTTTTCCCTTTCATCTACCGTTTCACCTACACGCCAACCTCGCGATCTTTTTACAGGTGATCCTCTGTTCTGCCACATGCCTCCGAAACTACAAATCTTCGATTGAACTATACCCAAAAGTTTCCAAGCCCTCCTGTTTTTCAAACTACTTCTAATCATCATCAGAACGCCGCTTATTCTTTAAAGCACTTTTTTTGGAACCCTAGGTATGTCGTAGCAGTGGGATTCAATATACACAATCGTGCAAATTACACCTGTTTCGATACGATTTTTGTTTTCTTTTGAATAATCAGATGCGTTGTTGTTGTTGCATTCTTTGATCTTTCCATGCGATTGTTCGCTTTGCAGATAACGATAATGGAAGTGGAATTCTTTACAGATGGGTTATCAGATGATGATAATTTCAGCGTTGATTACAACAATGATGTGAGTTTTAGTGTCGGCTTCATCATTCGTTTGTTGCTGTAGCTTAATTTTATTCTTCAAACTCATGTTGAAGCTTGGTCTTTCAACTTCATTTCGGGGGAAATGTGCATGGCACAAGTAGAACCAACAATGCTTGGCAAAAAAGAAAAATTGTAAAACCAACAGTAATATATCTTTTATAAATAGGTAAATTAGATTATATGAAAGAGCATTAAGGGAATGCCACCCGTGCACAGAAGGGAGAGGAAACCCAACAACAATGAATCGTTGTAAAGGATCTGAGAGTTTCTCGAGTTAAGAATACCGACCTAAGAGAAAAATGACATTTGTTGTGAAGTAGCTAGATGTTTATTTCTTTTGATAAGTAAGAAGCAAACATTGTTAATAGTCCCAATATGATTATCTCAGGAAAAGCAGTAAAGACTGGATTATTGACTTTTATTAACTATGTTTTGTCTAAAATCTTGTTTTCGTAATATTGGCTTAAAAATTCTGAATGTTCCCGCTGAGCCATTGGAGATAAAGTAGCAACTAGCCAGTGCCAATTCTGGTTTTCTGTTTTTAGTTAGCATTTGTTTGACATATTTGTGTGATATCTTTGATTGCAGGATTATTCTACTTTTGAGGGTGAGAGATGCGGGATATGCATGGATCTTGTCATTGATAGGGGGGTGCTGGATTGCTGCCAACACTGGTATACTTCTATATTCTTCAAGACGTTGTAGTCTTAGAAGTTCTAGTCTTAATGCTTGAGATCAAGAAACTAGGTTTAAATTTTTTTTGATGCTTTGTGAGTATTTTTTGTTTGATGGGCATTGAAGCTCTGTAAGTGTATACATATGTATATGCACACACACACAAACATTTAATATGTAGGTTTGCTTTTAAAAGAATCTTCTTTGAAATTACGGTCCTCTGACCGTGGATTGGAAACTGTTGGCAGCTCCACTTCGTGTAATCTAATTAATTTCTCATGAATAATCCTCTGTCCAGCATGAATCCATAATAATATGGTCATTTTATGAAAGAACTGGTTGCTAAGATTTGGACCCTGTTGTACCTACTGGACTTAATGTCTAATGGCTTCTTCAGTTTTTTTTCATAAAATTAATTAGATTACACAAGGTTCAGTTTACATGCTTTGTACTTGGAGTGTGTTTGGATGGAGCTAACTTGTCCGCACGTTTTTTATTCCTCAAGTTGTTTGCTGAAAACCAAAAATTTTAGTTAATCACCTGGGTTTGTCATTTACATTCAGGTTCTGTTTCACATGCATTGACAACTGGGCTACCATCACAAACCTTTGCCCGCTTTGCCAGAATGAATTTCAGTTAATCACGTGTGTACCTGTGAGTAGGAAATTGTCTGAGCTTTGCTTATTAGTTTAATAATCGCTTCTTTGGTATATAAATTGCTTCTACTTGTACTTTGTTGTCATCCACTTATTCAGTTGATTCTCAAAGTATGCTTACAACTTTTAATTTATGCCAAAGGTATATGATACCATTGGAAGCAACAAGGTTGACGAGGACTCATTCTCCAGGTATTTCTCTATATTCTCAGGATCCAGTAACATGAATCCTTATTTCAGTACATGGTTGATGGCTCAGTGGCCACAGAGACGCCTAATGACACATCCAGGCGACAAAAAGTGAAACAGAGGCATGAATGTGAAACAGAGGCATGAATGCTTTCACCAAAAGTGAGGTGCTCGCTTGGATGCAGCTTACATAAAATTTTCATCTTGACGATATGCTTTGAAAAGGAGCAAATTCGTCTTTAGTTTGTATTGCGTGATGCATTATTGGGGAAATTTGTGTGTGTGCATCTTGGGCTCCTACCCTGATCTTGGTGGCTTCAAAGAATTACTTTCTTAGTAACCATTTGGTTGATTTGGGAAAAAAGATGCCTTGCATCTTGTAGGATTTTGGTTGTTTACTACCATCATCTTTAAAATATGTTAACCTCTATTACCTATAAATGAGCCTTCAAAGTAATTCAATTCTTGTGCTTCCCTGGCTATGCTTCAGAAATTCTGATATCCTCTATTGGCTGCTATTTGGTGAAAATTCTAGCTGTTCAGCAGGATATCCAGGAGCCTCAATATCATGTTTATTTTAATGTTCTAAAGTCATTGAGTGATTAATGACTAGATGAAACCAAGAAATGACCCCACTACATGCAAAATTATAAATGATCTCCCTTAAAATCAAACCTTCCTCTTGAATCAATTATAGCAGCATGTGTGGTAGAGCCCATTATACCAGGAGTCTTAATCAACCCAATTATTGCAATTGCTCAATATACCTTTAAAATCGGAATTCGCACAGATTGTGAACTTATAATCAATCTGATTATGGGGAAAATGGTGGTGGTGGAAAATGGATATATTCTTCTGTATATTGGTCTTTTTGTCATGTCAGATATATGTTTTCTGTTTCTGTGGCCTTCTTTACATAGACAAATCATATATAGGAGTTAGCAGGGGTCATTTCCCCAAGAATTGTGCTGAATTCATAGCCAAATAAGTTCCTTTACATGCTTGCTACTCTTATCAGAATTTGCCAACAACCC
>JAOTRH010067327.1:0-18141 GCA_034768845.1 Heliamphora exappendiculata | reverse complement strand
GCAGCTCTGGATGTGGAGGTGTACATCAAGCTGGTGGAAGCTGCTATCCGGGTAGAGAACTCGTTGGCAGATAGTCGTAGCGTCAGAGAGGGTAAGAACCAGCAGGGCAGTGGAGATACACAGTCTCAGGGGCGCAGAAACAAGTGCCAGAGGTCGTCTGGACCTAGTTCTCATTTTGCTGGATCATATCAGCCGCAATCGTCTGCACCTACACTTTCAGTGGCCTCGACAAGAAGGCCAGAGCAGAGAGGGTTGATCTGTTATAGATGCGGACAGCCGGGGCATCGTTCAGTTGAGTGCCCGCCGAAGGGGCCAGGCTCAGAGTTCAGCACCCGTCCAGTCACAGGCGAAAGACCCACCTATCTATTTTGGGTGTGGTCAGTCCGGGCACTTTTGCAGACAGTGTCTCAGAGAGAGGAATGTCCAGGATGTGACAGGAGCGCCAGCTACTTCAGCAATACAGAGGCGACAGGCTCCACTGCAGCCTAGGGCCCAGACATCTAGGTTTACAGAGGGAGGTGGTTCAACTTAGTCAGTAAGGCAGCCATCGACTCAGGGTTATGGTGGGCAGACTAGACTGCCACAGGCCAGGGCTTACGTTCTTACTGATCGCAGTGCTTCCAAAGCATCAGTTACATTTGGTGCTGCTGTTACACCAGCCATGATCAGAGGTACTTTTCTAATCTTTAGATCATGGGCTAGTGTTCTTATCGACATCGAAGCATCAGATTCGTTTATATCATCTGATTTTGCATCTGCTTTAGGGTTGGAAATGGACTGATTGGGTGGTACTATGAGCGTGGAGACTCCAGTCAGTACGAGTGTGACGTTGAGTCTTATCTATAGATCCTGCGTGTTGGAAGTCGCCGGTCGTTGTTTAGAGTTTGACTTTGTTATTCTAGACATGACCACATTTGACGTCGTCCTAGGGATGGACTGGCTGACTACCTACCGTACCTTTGTAAATTGTGAGCACCAGAGAGTGTCGATATGTACGTTAGAGGGTGACTGCTTTTACTTTGTGGATGATCGGGATGAGGGCTTGATGTCTATGCCCAGTGTTGCCCAGGTTCCAGGAGATTTGGGTTTTCTCTTTCCTACGCTCAAGTTGGATGAGCTGGCTGGAGTTCGAGGGGTGTCACCTCCTGTGGTGTGTGACTATCCTGATGTCTTTCCTGATGATTTATTTGAGTTACCGCCGAGCCGAGATGTGGAGTTCTCTATTGATCTTGTTCTAAGAGCAGCTCCTATCTCTATGCTATCATATCGCTTTGCATATGCTGAGTTGAGAGAACTCAAGGTGCAATTGCCGGAGTTTCTAGACAAAAGGTTTGTGCAGCCGAGTACGTCATCGTGGGGAGCTCCAGCTTTGTTCGCGAAGAAGAAGGATGGTTCGTTGTGATTGTGTATAGACTACAAGAAGTTGATCCAGGTAACGGTGAAGAATAAGTATCTGATGCCGATGATTGACGACTTGTTTGATCAGTTGAGGGGGTCCCATTGCTTTTCAAAGATTGACTTGAGGTCGGGGTATCATCAGTTGAGGATTAAGGACGAGGACATAGCGAAGACCGCCTTTCGGACTCGCTATGGTCACTACGAATTTCTGGTTATGCCGTTCGATTTGACGAACGCTCCAGCTACATTCATGGGTCTGATGAACCGTATATTTCACTCTTGTTTGGACAGTTTCGTAGTCGTGTTTGTGGATGACTTTCTGGTTTATTGACCCACGAGGGAGATGTACGAGGAGCATCTGCATGTCGTACTTTAACTTTTGAGAGAACACTGCTTGTATGCAATGTTCGAGAAGTGTGAGTTTTAGATGACAGATGTGAGATTTCTTGGACACGTGGTGTCAAAGGACGGGGTATTAGTAGACTCGTCGAAGACGGATACCGTGTTAGATTGGCAATGACCGAGGAACGTCTTTGAGATCCACAATTTTTTGGGTCTGGCAGGTTATTATCGACGGTTTGTCTAGGACTTTTCTAGGCTTGTAGCACCGATGACGCGTTTGACGCGGAAGGGAGTCACATTTGTGTGGAACGAGTCCTGTGAGTCAGCTTTCCAGGAGCTGAAGAGGAGATTGACCAGTGCACCAGTACTGATTATTCTTGAGCGAGGTTTGGGTTACACACTGTACTGCGACGCATCACATGAGGGTTTGGGTTGCGTTCTGATGCAGGAAGGCAAGGTTGTAGCTTATGGATCCTAACAGTTGAAGACACATGAGAGGAACTACCTGACACATGATCTGGAGTTGGCAGCCGTGGTCTTTGTCTCGAAGACGTGGCGTCACTATCTTTGTGATGAGCGTTTCGAGATCTTCTCTGATTACAAGAGCCTAAAGTACTTATTTTCATAGAAGGACTTGAATCTTCGCCAACGAAGATGGATGGAGTAGTTGGAAGACTACAACATTGATTTGCAGTACCATCCCGATAAGGCAAACGTCGTAGCTGACGCACTCAGTAGGAGATCTCACTGTTCGTTGGCTGCTGTGGCTATGCGAGAGTGGGACGTGCTTGCAGATGTTGTGGAGTTTAATCTGTGTCTCGGGGAGACATGGGGAGGTGCTACCTTATATTCAGTTGCTTCACAGCTTACATTAGTTGCACGCGTGTTAGAGGCTCAGAGGACAGATCAGGAGGCCCAGATGATACGGGACCGCATTGCCAGTGGGACAGACATAGCGGGATAGGCGATGGGTTTTGATCAGAGTTTGAGATTGTTAAGGCAATTATTTGTGCTAGAGTCGTGCCATGCTGAGGTGCTACATGAGTTTCATCACTCACATCTTGCAGTGCATCCAGGGGGCACGAAGATGTATCATAATTTGCACCGTCAGTTCTGATGGACGAAAATGAAGAGAGATGTAATCCGGTTTGTTTCCCGATGACTTATTTGTCAGCAAGTAAAGGTGAAACACCAGAGACCAGCAGGCTTGTTGCAGCCATTGCCTATAGCTGAGTAGAAGTGGGAGAATATCACGATGGATTTCGTATCAGGATTTTCTCGATCACCGGCGGGACATGATGCTGTTTGGGTTGTGGTTGATAGGTTGCCAAAGTTTGCACACTTCCTCCCTATTTGAGTGAGAGATCCAGTGGACAGACTGAGCCGATTGTACATCCGGGAGATAGTTCAACTACATGGAGTACTTGTGACTATCATTTCTAATTGAGACCCACGTTTTACATCGCGCTTTTGGTATAGTCTTCAAGTGGCTTTGGGAGCGAGCTTGACTTTTAGCACAGTTTTTCTTCCACAGACCGACGATCTGTCTAAAAGGACTATTCAGATTTTGGAGGATATGCTGAGAGCCTGTGTGCTTGATTTTTATGATTCCTGAGAGGATCATCTATTGTTGGCAGAGTTTGCATACAACAACAGTTATTAGTCCAGTATTGGAATGGCACCGTATGAGGCTCTGTATGGTAGACCGTGTAGGTCGCCTATTTTTTGGACAGAGGTGGGAGACACTGCTGTTTTGGGACCCAACTTAGTACGGGAGACGACGGAGCAGATTTACCGTGATTCATCAACGTCTGGTGACAGCTTAGAGCCGTCAAAAGAGTTATGCAGATCAGAGGAGGAGACCTTTGGAGTTTACAGTGGGAGATCATGTGTTCCTGAAGATCTCGCCACATAGAGGGCCGATGAGATTTGGCCATCGCGGGAAGCTATCACCACATTTTATTGGACCCTTCGAGATCCTAGAGAGGATTGAGGTGGTAGCATACAGTCTGACTTTGCCACCTCAGTTAACATCTGTACACAACGTCTTTCACGTTTCGATGCTTCGGAGGTACGAGCCTGATCCTTCTCATGTTCTGGATTGGACCGAGCTGCAGGTTGATGAGGATGTCACGTACGAGGAATGCCCAGTAAGGATTTTGGATACAAAGGAGCAAGTGTTGCGGGGGAGAACGATTGCGCATGTCAAAGTTCAGTGGCTTCATCACTGGGTTGAGGAAGCGACTTGAGAGCTTGAATCTGGGATGCGTATTAGATACCCAGACCTGTTACCTCGTGACCTTGTAGGGAATTTCGAGGGCAAAATTCCTTAAGTGGGAGAGTTGTGAGACCCTGTACCGCTTTATTTTTTTTATATATAAATGATGATGTGTTTCCTTCATGTTATGTATATCATCGATGCTTGGTTTATGCTTTGACTTTTTAAAACAGCATGTATAGATGTGTTTTACACTTTCTCGAACCTTATTTAGGCTTGTTTGGTTGGCCTTAGAGCAGAAATCCCGAGACTAAAAATAGTGGGTTGAGACCCTTGGGTTTGGTCGACTGGAGGGCTTGGTCCAGTCGATTGAACTGGTTTTCTTGAGTTCGGTCGACTGAACCAGGAGGTTCGATCCACTGAACTATGGCGGTTCACGTTTTTCGAGGAGCTTTAGTCGGCTAAAGTGGCCTCTTCAGTCGACTGAACTACTTTTTGGCCGAGTCTATAAGTAATTCCAGGGGTTGAAATGTTTGGAAAAGCTTATTTCTTCCATTCTCTCTGCCTTCTCTCTGCATATTTGACATGCTCGTGCCTAATTTTTGACTATCAACTTGTGGATTCCTGTTATTCACGCTGCTAGCTTCGTGTTTGGCCGATCAGATTCTTGTTCCGACGTGGTTCAAATTTTGAGGCTTTGAGTTTCGACTCGCCGAGGTAGAATTCTAGACCCTACTACTGTATTAGGGTACTATATGTAATTGTATGCTTTTTTATCAGTAGAAAATGCATCAAATATCATATTTTCTATTTAAGCCTTATTTTTCTGATAAAAAGCATGTTGTTCGCTTTTCTTGGCTTGTAGTGCTCTATGACATGTGATTTTATGATTTTCAAAGAGTTTTCTTAAAAACGGTAGAAAATGTTGGTTTTTGATAAAAATTTCAACACTTAGTGTTTTGGAGGTTTGGAGCTCACCTTTGGGGTTGAGTTTCAGGTTTTAAAATATTTTGTTAAAAACGAAAAAAAATATTTTAAAAATATTTTGTTGATCTCCATGTTGATGGATGTATCTGTATATACATGTATAATGTATATTTGTGAAATATTTTTTGTAGTTGAGCTACGGTACTATTTTTAGAAGATTATCTAGATGTACCGCGATGACGTGTATTTGGCACGAGTTACCCTCCGTGTAAATCCAAAAACGTGCGTAGCGTAGGTACTCAGGTCCTTCGGGTTAGTCCCCGTAAATTGAGACGGTTGAGTGCTTAGTTCCCTCGGGTTGTCGCCCGTAAATTAAATGATTCGTTATGGTGCTCCGTATAGAACTTGTCATTACCTATAAGGTCTTGAGAGATACTAGAACTAGATAATGGGCATGAGTTTATAATTGTTACCTCTATCCCCTTGTGATGGAGTCGGTATATAGGATCATATTCTTCTTCTTTTTCACGATGGTATATTTCGTGAGGAAACAATGTTTTAATTACTGTTTTTCCTTAACTGTGGTAAATATCTTTTATCTTTTTTCGGTGTGTGATTTGAGCAAAAAAATGACATTTTGCTTACTGTTTTTCTTCAACTATAAAATGTATTTTGCATTGTATAAATGTTTAGTTGTGAACAAAAAACTGTTTTGGAGGTTTGTGGAAAACTTGGGGTTTTATGATGTAAAATCTTTTTGGTTTATGGTTGAGTACGCTCTCACTCTATATGATTGCATATTTCTTGCTTTACAGCTGTAATGTCTGTTTCTATTGGGTTTCGGCTCACAGGTAGAATTTTCTGTACAAAACTTTTTTCAAATGATGATGATATGGATGAGGTGTAGTTTGGCGGTACCTGCGGTGGTGAAAGACTTTGTAGTTTTTCTTTTGGGTATGCCTGATCCTGAAGGCAGTTGTTGTATGCTGTAAGGCGATATTCTATATGCATGTTGGAACTGTATATTTTTCTTTATGAGAGATGTATCTTTTGAGTTTTTCCTTTATTTCAACAGATGATTTTGATGATATAAAACTCTATTTTATTAAAATTGGTGTTTGGCGAATTTTTTCATGTGACCCCAGATTTTGGAGCGTGAAAAATTTTGTCAAAAAAATTTATCAAGTATTAAATTAGAGGACCTTAGACTTTAAAACTTTTAAAATAATGGACTTAAGAAGTTAAAAATAATAATAAAGAGACTAAATGCATTATAATGGCTAAAACTTGGACTATGACTAATTATCCATTTTCTTTATCCAATAAAAAAAAAATATAAACTGACCCCTAATTAGGAACGAATCTTTACCATCGGATTGTAAACTCGGTTCTTCTAGAATAAAAGGATTTGGGATTCCTCATGTGAGTAGATGTTGTGAGTTTAAAAGTATTTTATTCAGGATCTTAAAATTTAATCAGAATTATTTATTACGTTGAAATCGTCGAGTATATAATCTTTGTAAAAAATCAGGTCAATCGAACTCTGTTAGTCATATGATATGGATATATTTGTTTAATAATTTATTCTCAAAATATTATATGCTAATTAATTTTTTTAAAATAAACATACTTTAATCACATAAATAACGATGTCCGATTGAACTGATTTTTAATAGAGATTACCTACTTAATAATTTCAAAGTAATAAACGATTTCGATTAAATATCTAAAAGCATCTCCTACTATGAGTAGCTTACAGCAAGTACTCTCTCTCAAAAAATAACTTTAAAACCTAGTTAGGCATAATAATAACTTTAACATCTTCACAAGCAAAAAAAACAAAACCAAACCAAACCAAAAAACACAAAAAACAAAAAACAAAACAGAACAAAGCATCATTAGTAAACAATAAAAAGCAACCAACTCCAACAAGTTTACTAAAAAGACTCAAATGGAAATGCTAAGTTGAACTATTTTTGTTAACATCTCAGCGATGTGAGCGATAAAATATAATATAAAACTAAAAGTCAACCAAATAAAGATAGTTCAACTACCGCATAAACAACGATGAAGTACCACAAATTTCTACACTTGGGAAACAACTTAAGACATTGAATTTAAAATTTCCTTTGGTTTTCTTCACTAGCAACCAAACAAAAATCGATTATAATTGAAGGATATAGTAGAGAGTAGGACGGCTTCGGTGATATTTGGTATTGTTGGAACTAATAGTTTGTGCTCAATTTTTAGTAAAAATTATATTTGTAGCTGAAATAGAAGAAAAAGTAGTTATAATTTATAGTAAAAGTTGTGAATATTTAAAAAAGATTGTAACTTATTACTAAAATTAGTATCAAAAAACTAAAAACTAATAGCACTAGTTTTACCAAACACCCCTAAATTCAAACACTTCAATGGTTCTTGAAACTTGACGTTTTGTTCAGTCATAATGATGGAGAGAAGTGAACCAAAGCGAAACCACAGTTTGGTTTCAATGTTGCTGCAAGGATAGGGAGATGATAAAGTGGCAATTTTGTTATTAAATAATGTAATGAAGATTGTTCACTAATCTAGTTAGACTTGCTTAGCAATATCATATCCTATTTATTAAATAATGTAATGAAGATTATTCACTAATCTAGTTAGACTTGCTTAGCAATATCATATCCTAAGAGGGGATTCAGAGTCCACCATTTTGTGGGATTACATGTCCACTAGATTACTAATCCATCCAAAAGTTTGAAAACAAAAATCTTCTGATCGAGCCCACTCTTGTTATTCCAATCCCACCCTCTAAAACTGTCATCAAATAGTGCAAAATCTCTAATAAATGTTGCTAAAATGTGGGCACATGGTAAATTTTCTTTTTACGGCAAAAGAGTTATTTTGACTATCGAATTGCCCTCAATTTCAATATCTCCATAATCATTGCAGTGTTAAGGTTTCAACGGAGATAGTAATAAGATCTATGTCTAGCTCGTACATGTCGAAGCAGCCCTCTAAATGACTTCCTCACCCTCTCTCTAGGTCTTTATATTCTCACCCTCCAAGGTCATACTCATATTTGGGTTCGAATTCAAGCTCAAGGAACCATATGTGTAGCGTAAGGACCACTCATTTGGGAGAAGTGGGGTTGGCCTAGGTTAGTCAATTGGGTAGATGAATTTGCTAGGGTCATAGATGGCTTGGTTAGTGTAAATATATTTTAAGTTTTATGGTGGTGGAACAATATTGTGGTTCGGGAAAGAGTTTGTGGTGATGCTTGATTATTAGGCGTGCTAAGGGCTTAATTATTGATTAGGTCCTAGATGTTATGGCATAGCCTAAAACACCGGCCAATGTCATGGTTGTGATATCGGTGGTTAGTGCAATATTTGATGGGTCGTGACTAGATGGATGAGGTTCATAAGGTGGCAAGGGGTCTAACCATTTGAGGTAGCCTCTGGTGGTGGGAAGGTTGAGAGCTTGGGTAATTAAAGGTAGTGTAGAGTGGGATACAATCGCATCTCATTCGAGTTTGGCTGCCATTTTGCATGGATGGGTCGCCTATGGGAAAAAGGTTAGCGGAGGCGAGGTTACTTGCAGTGGTGTTGGTGATTGGGCGTGTGTAAGTTTTTCTTGGTCGGCTTGTCTCTTCCTTGTTGAGCAATCCCTATTACATTGTGTTTTCTATCTGGATTCATGTGGTGAAGAGCTGCTCAAAAATGAAGATGGACTAGGTGATCATGTGCTTGAGATAAATTAAGTTCTTGACCATCATCCTAATTTCCCTTTCCTCTCCACTAGGTCAAGAACTCAGAGAAACTTTCTTTCAACTCTTGTCGAGTTACTTCCAAATATCTTATAGTTATATTTGGTTGTAAGAATATTGCATGATAAAGGTATTCGCAATGTCCTCCCACTTCCTCCTTTTGCCCAGCTTTAAGGTTAAGAACCATATCATGGCAACCTTTTAAAGAGTATGTCGGAAGCGTTGGGTCAATAGGTCATCCTTTATACCCATAGGGCATCGAGTCTTTATGTACATCTGTAGGTGTAGCTTCGGATCTAGATGCTTCATCTAACTTATTCATTTCTAGAATCTTAAATTTCTTTGATAGTTGGACATTTGGAAAAGAAAAATGCTCTTTAACATTGACTAGACAAACAAGAAGTTCTCAATCATCTCAAGTTTGGATTGGAGCTTGCCAACCTCGGGGTCTACCTTAATAATATGAGCCTCCATTTTGACTTCATCCTCCACAACGAGAGAGCATTAGTATTTTCACCGTGCGCATAGGAATTTTCTTGTGCGTCTATAGGTGCAGAGATAGTGATGCTTGCTAATTTTTATTGGTTTCTTAAATGTTTTGAGCATCCTGAGCGGCTTGGGCTGTCTAAAGTACTTGGGTTATCTAAATAACGTTGTCTCCCTAACCATCCTTGGTTCGTATGTTGTTTGAAATGACCCAATTGATGTCCTAAAGGGTCCGAATTATTTTAAAGATACCAGTGTTGCTTAGACTGCTGTTACTATTGAGCTCGGTGGACTAGACAGGCTATGGACTAAATGAACTGTAGCACTTTAGAGCCTCTTAAGCAAAAAGGGAGCTGAAGAACCTTTTCCTTTAGTTATGGTTATTGTTCAGGAAATCAATAGAGGTTTCGGTTTGATTTCCCTGACATGAAAAATATTTTTAAAAAAATAAAAAAAAAAACTATACATTTATGCATACAAGCTATTCACAAGAGCATTCCTTCACACTATGGAAACCCCCCTTGATTCGAAAATGGGGCCCTCTTTGTTGCACTTGTGATGGTTTGGGGTGATGATCAAATGGTATGTAATAGTTTTTGTAAAATACCCTAAATGTGGATATGTGGCATGCCGAATGTATGCTTGCCTCCCTAATATTGACTCGTGGTAGCAAGCTACCTAGGATATCAGGTAGCCTTTCATTTTTTAAATGGCTTAAAGACATTAGATTTGTTCTTTAGAAAAATAACTTTTTTTTTGCTTTAAAAAAATATAGCCCTCATAGATGTCAAATTCAATAGACTTTGGCATTCTATTGCCTTCCAAGTGACTAACTGTTTTTTTTCTTTCTAAAAATGTAGCCCTCGTAGATGTCAAAATAAAAAAAAACTTTAATTTTGGTAGTTTTCTTTTAGAAAAGTACCATCATTCCATCTTTTTCTCCCACCAAATCACCAGTACTTAAAGTCGTGTACAAAGTACTTATTTTAGTTCCACGAGCCACAACTATGGCTCCATTTATGATTTTTCACCTACTACCAGCAAACGTTACAACATGCCCTTCAACATCAAGCTACCATATAGAAATTAAGTTCCTCATTAACTAAGAAACTTATCTAACTTTCTATATTATTCGTACAAACTCATTAAGCAATCAAATGCGGACATCTTCCATACCCTTTACGTCCAAAGTATTTCCATAATCTAAATACACCTTCTCAATATCACCCACAACATAGTTCTCAATGATTTCTCAATTTGTTATAGTATGGAAAGAAACTCTTGAGTTCAAATCCTAAAGAGTCAATGTGACTCTCAATTACAAGAAGTAAATCATCTTGTATGTTTTCTATTTCAGCATTGGCAGAATTATTATCATTCTTCTTCTTTAGTTCCTTACAAATCTTTTTGAAGTGACTAGTTTTGTCACAATTTCAACATTTCAATTGCTATTTTAATTTGAGTTTATTGCTACCTTTCCTAGACTTTGATTTTTCACAATTTGATTTTTTTTTTCGAATCCTCTATCTTGTCTCGACATTCAAAGAAAATGTATACCCAAAACTAAGATCAAAACTAGAGAATCTCATAGAAACCTCATCGCTTAAAAAGGAAAAATTTGTTCCAAAAAATTTCTTGGGCCTATCGATCCAATCTTCCATTATGGGTTAAGTCTCACAAAACATCAGTTAAACACTGTAGCATCTCTAAAACAGGTCCGGTCATGATTCGAACTCACAAACCTAATTCCATGCACATAATAGTTGATTGATACTTAAATTTGCACAACTCTTTATTCTCCACTCATGAAACTTATAGAGACTTGTACAAACTCAAGAAGTGATTCCCATGCATCACACATGAATCACGCTATGTAAAGTAGGTCTCACTATAATACTATTTGTAATATTCTCATTTCAAATTGTAAAGTTGTGCTCCACTTTGGACTAGACTCTCAATTTTAAAATGCATCATTATTGTGAAAAAAATGTGAACTCACGTAATTTTAAAAGTGATGTTACAATGAACCTTTATCCATTTCGTCATCCACTAGCAACAACTATCTTTTTAATTGGTATAATAGTGTCACTTAATTAGGTATTGGCTAAGGGTTATCATCGGGCTTAATCGAACAACCAACCTACAAACCTAGTACTTAAGCTCCCCCGCAAATTTTGCACGACATGCTTTTCTAATGATGAATTAGGCTTAAATTGAAATAGTTACACTAAAACTCTACATGAAAGGCTTAACCTAGGTGAGTTGACGGCCCACGAGCTAATTATAAAATGTCCAACAATCTGAATAAGTAGGCAGTGGGCACTTGAGTGTGCTAACAAGTGAGAGCTACTTCTAGTTTAGGGCCAATAGTCTACTCATCAAATGGGACAATTTCCAAACATATTAAAAGCCTCATCAATGCTTGGCTTTTTAGGGGATGTTTAGGAATGCTACTGTTAGTAACTTATAGATTATAGCTTGTAGTAGAAGTTGTAAGTATTTAGTAAATATTAAAACTTGTAACTGAAATAGAAGAAAAAATAGTTATAAATTAAAATAAGTTGTGGGTATTTGAAAAAGATTGTATTTTATAGATAAAATCAGTAACAGAAAGCTAAAAGTTAGTAACAGAAACTTGGCCAAACACCCCCTTAGTCTCTTCCTTCTCTCTCATGGATTCATAAAAGTACAGGTGTCAAAAACCTCCTAAATTAAATGCCTTCCTGATATCTTTCTTCGCTCTCATGGAGTCCCACCATGGGCTTGGACCTATCGTGTTTTTCAAAATATTTTTGATTAGATTTAGGATTTTTAGATAATGTGAAACCTAACCACCTAATAATTGACTGGATAATATGAATTATGACATCAGTTTTATAACAGTATATATATAGACTACAACAGGAACCTGTAGAGTAAATAAGATATGGCTTCAAATGTAATTATAAAATTCTGCTTCAACCTAGAAGTAATTTCATAAAAACATAAATTATAATTCATTCTACTAAAAAATTATAATTGTACTCTCAGCCTTATTCTCAAAATCGTAGTATTCAAGCTTTTATTATTAAATGCTTATTTATTCTTCCCACATTAAAATTACAGATACCCGCTGATTAAATTAAATTACTAATAATTATATTTAATTAATTTTATTAAAAATTCTTTAAACCCCTTATACTTAACTTATTTGACTGTCGGATTATAAAATCCACCTGTAAGGTTTGGCTTGGTAACAAATTATAAGCTTCCTTAAAGGGGTATCATCAATCTCGATTTTTTGGAACGTGAATTTCGTTAATAATTAATATTCACCATATACTTAATATCGCTATCCAACTCACCAGGATTATAGACTCATACAAGATCGCACCCTCTAATGAATCAAAATAACAAATATTAAATATACATGAATAATAATTATTTCAGAATTAAGAGTATAACCACTCATAATAATCATGGGGTGTGAATTAATTTACAAAATCAGCACAAAATTAATTACTCCAACTTGGTCCTGTTCAATACACACAAAGTGTACTATTATAATGAGTCGAAACAATTGTCAAAATAATTACCGTTCCCCATAATCAAGGTAGATCTACTAAAATATTGTGCTACAACCGTACCGATGGTGTGTCCAATTCCATCTAAACTATGAACTAGAGACTTATATTCTACATGAGCCGATAATCTAGTGGTCTGTGTGTAAGCCGAACTCTACATAATAGATTAAGTATTATGTAGAATAAAAGACACTCATACACATTATTAAATAAATAATGAAACGCATACATTACTCATTAAAATTCTCATAAAATGATAAACTAATTTTATTAAAAAATAAAATTAAATACTAAAATTAAAATTATAATTTTTAGTATACAATCTTAACCATCTCTCACTTATACTCAAAATCATACTGCCATATATCTGACTCCTATACCCTCCACATGACTGTCAAAAGTCTTAGCTGATAAGTTATTTGTAAAAGGATCTACAGGGTTGTCTACTGATACAATTTTGATTATAACAACATTACATTTTTGCATAATCTCTCATTTCATGTGAAATTTACTCTCGATGTGCATAAACACATATTTTGAGATAGACTTTTGAGAAATCTTATCTGACTGAAAATTCGAGTCTATGTACCCCAAAAGTACTAGACCATCTGCCTAGTAAATTAACATATAATTCTTAATCCTTTTTACTTGATTATATGTTTTGCAGCTGTCCAATGCTCTTGCTCTAGATTAGACTGACATTTGCTAATCATACCAACGGCAAAATAGATGTTAAGTCTAGGAAAAAATATAGAATACATGAGGCGTCCTACTGCTGAAGTATAAGGAATCTCTTTTATCTTCTCTATCTCATCAGTTGTTTTAGAACACTAATCCTTGGATAGAGTAATTCTATGCCTAAAAGGAAGAAATTCTTTCTTAAAATTCTGCATGCTAAAATGAGTAAGGACTGTATCGATATAAGTGGCTTGTGATAAGCCCAACATCCTCTATTTTTGATCTCGCATAAGTTTGATTTCGAGAATGTGACTGGCTTTTCCAAAGTCTTTTATATCGAACTAGCCGAATAACCATTCCTTCACCGAAGATAACATCACACATCATTTTCAATGAGCAAGATATTATCCACATAAAGTACTAAAAACACCACGACACTTCCATCACGCTTCTTGTACACACATGACTCGTCAAGATTTTGATTAAAATCATAAGACTTAATTTCTTAATCGAACCGAGTGTTCCAAGACCTAGATACCTACTTAAGTATATAAATAGATCTTTTAAGCTTGCACAACATGTGCTGTTGGCCTTTTACTATGAAATCGTCTGATTATACCATATAGATACATTCGTCAAGACTTTCATTAAGAAAAATTATCTTAACATTCATTTGACAAATTTTGTAATCGAAATGAGCCGCAATGGATAAGAGAATTAGGATAGACTTAAGCATGGCTACTGACGAAAATGTCTCCTCATAATCGATTCTCATATTTCTAAATAAACTCTTTTGCAACATACCTAGCTTTGAAGGTTTTCACCTTCCTATTTACTCATCTCTTTCTCTTATAGATCTACTTGTATTTGATGAATTTTATCCTTTCGGGTGGTTCTACAAGTTTTCATATCTAATTAGAATACATAAACTTTATCTCTAAGTTCATAGCCCTTTGTCATAGTTTTACATCTTTATCTTGAAGTGTTTCGTTGTAGTTATAGGGTTCAGTATCCACTTCTTTTGGGATTGTCAAAAGACTTTTTTCAAGAATATATACCAATTGGGTTGATGAACAACCATCCCACTATGACGAGGTACTTTCCGCATCTGTGTACTAGAAGTGATACGCTATGTTGATTCTGAATCATGTGCATCATTACCCACATACTACTCTGATTGTGAAACTAACATGTTAGTGGTAGCACCCTGATCTGGTTCAGAATATGCACGTGTCCTAATAATCATTCCACTATGACGAGATAATGGGATATCGATGACACTTTTTCGTGGCGCTTCTACCATACTTCTAGTATTTTCTCTCAGCTCTTTCAGAATATTTTTACTCTTGGGCTTGTGGTCCATTACATAATTCTCTTATAATAATTGGGCATTGACACTGACAATGACTTTCTGATTCTTAGGATTATAAAATAAACCACCATTCATTTTCCTGGAATATTCAACATAAAAATAGACTTTCGTTCTCGATTCTAACTTATTTGTGTTCCCTTTTATCACGTGTGATAGACACCCCAAATCTGAATATGTCTTTGACTAGGCTTGCGTTTAGTCCACAATTCTGTGGGAGTAAAATGTACTAACTTATCAGATACCAAGTTCAAAATAAAAGCTGCTTTCTCTAATGAAAATTCTCAAAACGAATTGAGTTAAGTTTGAATAACTCATCATAGACCTCAACATCTCCATAAGAGTCATATACTTTTTTTCTGTTACACATTCTGCTGTAGAGTGCTTAGTGCAGTCAACTGGAATATAATTCTCTCATTTGATAAAAATCTCTAAACTCTCTAAAGAGGTACTCGCCACCACAGTCAAATCGAAGTGTTTTGATACATTTTTTCATATGCTTCTCTACTTCTGCCTTAAATGATTTAAATTTTTCAAAACATTCAGACTTACAGTGTATTAAATAAATGTATCTATATCTTGAGTAATCATTAATAAAATTGACAAAATACTCAAAATCTCCTCTAGCTCGAATAGTCATAAGTTTACATAAGTCAGAGTGAACCAGTTTCAAAAGTTTTTAGCCCTATAACCTTTAGCCGAAAACGAAAGATGGGGGTAAAGAGAGAATATCTAAAATCAAATAAGAAAAATACATAATATATGTATATAGAATGCCAAAAAAATTAAGTATCAAAAGAAAAATTCTAAGTACTATGGCATGCAATTTTTAACTAAAGAATACATGAAGTAAACCCGCATACAATATCACTAACATGATTTAAACTAATATAACATGGTATTAAAATAGAAAAGGTAACCAAAATTCTAGTCAAAATTGCATTCAATGCTATCAACTAGTCAAACATCTTAAATTAACCTAATTGTGATTTCCAACAAAAATAAGCAAAGCATGTTTCACAATTATCATATCTACGATGCATATTATTAAATAACCTAAAATTATACTAAACATGATTTTAAACAAAGTAATGAAAGCATACTTTAAAAAAAATATTAGACTTTAATTAAATGGTAACTATTAAGTTTGTTATTAACAAAATAAGAGAAAAATAAAAGAGATACCATTAAAAGAAAATTAAATTAAGATTAAAGAATTTTGTGAATCTTAATGTTAATCAATTTAAAAGAAAAATAAAAAGAATACTAATAAAAGAAAAAGGACTATTTTAGCACTATTGCAATGTGGGTAATAGAAAATAATGACTATTACATAGTGACATAACAACCATTTAACTAAGTAATATAAAATACAGGTGTAATATCGATAATTACAATCATATAAATGTAATATCGATTACAAGTAAAAGAAAATACAGGTGTAATGTTAATCAATTTAAAAAAAAATAAAAAGAATACTAGTAAAAGAAAAAGGACTATTTTAGCACTATTACAATGTGGGTAATATAAAAATAATGACTATTACATAGTGACATAGCAGCCATTTAACTAAGTAATATAAAATACAGGTGTAATATCGATAATTACAATCATATAAATGTAAGTGCATTGATTATGATAATAACAACACTGTAAGTCGTAATTGCCAAATATGTTAGCACTATTTTAATGAATTAACGTGTTATGCGCAAATTTGCAATGTGGGTAAAGTAAACAAACTAAAATTTGATTTATAACATGAATTTAACTAGTTTAGCCTAATCTAAACATGTTTAGCATAAATAAATCAAAATTTATGATCTAATCGAATAAAGCAGGATAGCTGAATCAACTATACAAGTAAAGCATGCGGAATAAAAATGTTGAAACTAACCTAGTCACTTTAAGAGAGAGGAAATTAAGAAAGAAAGACTGGGGATCCAAACAGAATATCTGAATTGCTATAATCCGGGTGAAGCCTCAAGTTGGGGGATGGTGGTCAACTGTCCAATCCTCAAAAAATGCTCTAACTCCAGGCAATGAATCAAGAGTTCAGCAGTGTATCGGTGTACTGAGACTCGTACTTCAGCAAGGTGGCAGGGTGTCAACGTGAAGGCTCATACTCTCTCGGTATTTTAGCAGAGTATCTCTCACTAAGATTATGTCTTGAAAAACGTACCAGGGGTACAGTATAGAATTCATCAACCAATGAGATGCTGTCATGTTTTGGAACACATTAAGATTTTTTAAAGTGGCGGTCGCCACATCATAAGTTGGCAATCGCTACTGCAGGAGAGCTTTCACAAGCTTCTTATGGCGGCCGCCACTATGTAAGGTGGCAGCCCCATGGTTGGAGTTGGCAGTCGCTATGTCAAGCTAGGGTTTTCACAAGTTTCTCAAACGGTCGCCATAATGCAAGGTGGCGGCCCTCTGGTTACAAGGTGGCGGTTCTAGGTTCAAGTTGGCAGCTAGAGATTTGGACATTATGGGTCACTGGTTCAAATATTTGGCTTACTTGGCTTAGATACTAAGCTTGGATCATTCCTCGAGGATCATACTGAAGCACTATTCGACTTGATTCCATCATCGATTCACTCAGATCAATCTAAGATTAGGCGCGGTCAATTTGGGGAGTTTATAGTTGTCCTTCTTTGATACAACTTGCGCAGTAACGCGTGATGCGAGTTATGTCAAAGATTCAGAGACAACATTTATTTGACTAAGCCGTCAATCTTAGGCCACAAATACGCAAGCATACATATGATGTCGGTCGTACTCGAGTTTTCATCGAGCTACCTATATACCTCTTTGCTAGAGATCATATCAAAACGTAGTTCTTAGGGCAAATGCAAAGGTACCAGATGCAAAACATGATGTAGATATTGGTATATTATAAACATTTGTATGATCAAACAATACCCTAAAGATCGAGTCAAAATATAAAGGGGGCACAATCAATCAAACAAGTCAAAGATCGAGTCAAGATCTAAGAACTCAGCTGGAGATAAAATAATTAAAATGATCAAGTCAAGATTCTGAAAATTATCTTAACCGGAAAAGCAAACACGAATTAAGGGGTCATGTCAAGTCCCAACAATTTGGAACGATAACAGAATAAGGATAACTAAAAAGTCGAGTCAAGACTTTAAATTATCTTCATCGAAGAGAATCACGAATTAATAGGTCGAGTCAGGACTTAAAAATTCAGAACGATAATGGGACAAAAATAATTAAAAGCTGAATGAAGACTTAAAACTATTTTCATCGGAAAAAAAACCACGAATTAATAGATTGAGTCAAGACCTACAAACTTGGGATGAAACATGGGATAGAAATAATTAAAAGTCGAGTCAAGGTTTATGACTATTTTCATCAGAAAAAAATTACGAATTAATAGGTCGAGTCAAGA
>JAOTRH010067296.1:0-17548 GCA_034768845.1 Heliamphora exappendiculata | reverse complement strand
AGAAGTGATTTTTATTAAAAAATTTAACGATTTAGTGTATATGATGTTAAAATTAAATTTGAAAAAGAGATTAGTGTCTTTTTAAAACCGCACAAGGAACTTTTATTTTTTTTAGAAATTTCAGGGGTTATCAATAAAATTTACCTCAAAAAAGTTAATTTTTAAAATTTTTTTAAAAAATTATCTTTTTCAGTTGCTCAATTGTTAAGTTGCCTAGTCTAATAAGTAGAACCACGTGATGATTGATCGCACTACCAGAAAGAGAAACAGAAAACAGGAAGAAAAAAATTCATTTGATGGGTAGTGATGAAGCTGCACCCCTCCCTCCTCACGTGCTCATCTTCCCCTTACCCATCCAGGGTCACGTGAACTCGATGCTCAGGCTGGCCGAGCTCCTCTGCCTCGCCGGCGTCGGCATCACCTTACTCGTCTCCGACTTCGGCCACCGCCACGCCAACATCCAGGCCCGGTTCGGCCGCTACCCTGGGTTTTGCTTCAGGACCATCTCCGACGGCCTCTCCGACGACCACCCGCGGGCCGGCGGGCGAATCATGGAGATAGTGCCGGCGGTGAAAAACGTCACGGGGCCGCTGTTCAAGGAGATGATGGTGTCCACCGGTTGCCTGAGGTCCGACGACCGCAGACCAGTGACGTGCATAATAGCTGACGGGATTTTGAGCTTCGCCGGCGATTTTGCTCTGGAGAAGGGGATTCCGCTTGTGCATTTCTGGACGATCAGCGCTTGCTCCTTCTGGACTTATTTATGTTTTCACGAAATCATCGAAGCTGGGGAACTTCCCCTCAAAGGTATTATTTTGTTGCTATCAAGATTTTTAAATATGGTTCGTTAGATATTGTATCACAATCTTAGATTTTAAACTTTTAATATTTATTTTTATGGGTGTACGAATTGATATCATTCGATATAAATTAATATTTAATTATATATTTTTATTATTTTTATAAATATATAATTAAATATTAATTTAACAATATCAAAACCGAATCAAAATTTTAAACATTTAATATTCATATTTATTAATATATTAATTGATGTCGATTGATATAAATTTATACATAATTATAGGAATATTTGAAAATACTACTGTTTAATTTTAATTATAAATTATAAATTTTTTCAAACATTCATAATAAATATTACAAAAATTTATTTTTTAAAAAATATTTAAAAATTTATTTATTATTTAAAATTAATTATTTTATTTTATTTAAAATATAACACACAATATATATAATTGAATCTTAATTAAAATTTAAAAATACCTGCCATTTTTACTAAACTTAATAACCACAACTTATAGGTCCAAACCGTCCAATGATGCCTTAATTTTTTCAAAAATGAAATAAAGAATATTTTTTTAAGTGTGTTCAGAGTATGTATAGATTATAATTTTTAAAAACATAATTCATTTTTTAGAAAAACAAAACTGAATAACTTAAAAGTTATTTTTTCTGAAAAAATAAATAAATAAAATTTTAAAAAATGTTAAACATGGCTGATTATTTTAAACTAATACGGTAACAGGAAATGGGATGGACCTACTCGTAAAGAGTGTGCCTGGTGCGGAAGGTTTTCTCCGACGACGAGACTTGCACGAATTCTACCGCGTCAATGACACCAAGGACCCGCGCCTGCAAGTCATCAAGGCAGAGACGAGGCGAACCCCTCGAGCCCAAGTCGTGATTCTCAACACCTTCGAAGACTTGGAATTGCCGATCCTCTCGCACATCCGTACCCATCTGCCAAATCTCTACACCATCGGACCTCTTCACTGTCAGCTAAAAATTAGACTTTATGAACAAAAGCCCACTGCGCCCGCATCGGCAACGGCGACTCCTTCCGGCAGTTTCTGGGAAGAAGATCAGAGCTGCATTTCTTGGCTCGACGCGCAGCCTCCAAGGTCGATTCTGTACGTCAACTTCGGAAGCATTACGGTGGTGACGAGGGACGAGCTGATGGAGTTTTGGTACGGTCTCGTAAATAGCGGGCATCGGTTCTTGTGGGTCATACGACCGGACTCCATTTTCGGCGAGGATGGGGAGAGTTTGACACCGGCGGAGCTCTTGAACGGCACCAAAGAAAGGCGGTAATATTATTGGTTATTTGTTTATTTTTATTTTCAGTAAAAATAAATTTGAAGTTATTATAATTTTTGGATTCTTAAAATTTTTGATAAAAATATAAATGAAGGTTAAAAAAGACAAAATATAAGCAAATAAGTTAGATTTTATGCTACTTATTTTTGTTTTTAATGAATTTTTTTAATCTTATAATTAAATTTTTTTATTTTTTTCATTTCTTTCATCAATACGATTCGAAATAATAAAAAATTTAACTTAAAAAATAAATAATAAAAAAAGGACAAAATAAACCAAAAAAACACATTAATTAGCACAAACAGGACTATAATAAAATATTTATTTTTGTGTTTTATTGGAGTTTTAGAATAATTATTATTTCTCTAATTGTTAATATTGTTCATTGCAAATTTGATATGTTTAATAGTTTTAATTTAATTATATTTATTTCAAGACTTCATAGCAAAGATTACTAGTTTTTTTTTTGTTAGGAAGAAAACACTCAGAAATGTGTACGATGGGACATAAGGGTAATGGTGTATTTTCTAATGAGATCATAGTTTGTTTTGTATTATTATTAATTTATTATATTTTATAAGTACTTTTGTTCGAATTTGTTCATATCTTCGTTGTAGATATGAATATTAGTCTTCGTAGTAGATATGAATATTAGACGAGAAAATTTTATGAGTATATCAGTTGTATTTTAAAGCAAATTTATTTTGTTTAAAATTTTACATAAAAAATAAAAAATAAAAATAAAAATCCGTCTTTGAATTATAATTATACATATCTCAATCTCATGAACCACATTTTAATACTTTATATTATTTTTAATTTATTTTTAATATCCTAAATTTTATATTATTTTATTATTAAAAATAAAATATTAAAATTCTTATTTTAACAGGTACATATGGGCATCGCAGGAAGAAGTTCTAAACCACTCATCCGTTAGTGGTTTTTTAACCCATAGTGAGTGGAACTCTATCTTGGAGAGCGTTGTCGCTGGAGCGCCGATGATATATTGATCATACTTTGCAGATCAGCCGATCAACAGTAGGTTTTTAAGCATGGTGTGGAAGTTTGGGTTGGACATAAAAGACACATATGACCGAATCGTAGTAAAAAAGATGGTTAGGAATCTGATGAAGCTGAGGAAAGATGAATTTTTACAATCGGCGAATCAAATGGCCAAGAAAACAAGAGAAGCTGTGAGGAAAGATGAATCATCTTATTACAATTTAGATCGTCTGATTGAGTATATCAACTCAATGGTCGTGTGAAGATAGACACATCATAACTTATAATTTGAGTAATCTATAATTACTCTGTGCTTGTGCAGGTGTGATTGGATTATTTGTGAACTTTATCAACTGTTTTAATGATAATTATATTGATGAAATTAATTGATCAGTCTTTGTTTTAATTAATATTTTTAGTAGATTATTTTGTCTAAAGTCCATCAACTTTTCGCGAACATTTCTTTTTCTTCTTCTCTTTTTTTTTTCTGTATTTTGTGTTTTGGAGAAAATACTTTTTAAAAATATTTTATGTATTTGTTAAGATGACAAAGAACGTTAGTAAAAATAAATTTTAAGATAAATTATATTAATATTTTTTAAAATTTTAATTAAATACAGTTAAATTCATCTATTTTAGAATAACTATATTATACTCTTTTAGCGTTTATTATTTTTAAACGACGTTAATAAAAAAATTTAAATAACAAAAATATCCTCCCGTTCTCTCCGACGACCCCTTCCCTCCGGTATCTCTCTCACTCTCTTCCCCCAATCTATCTCTCTCTCCTCTCTATCTCTCTGTTCTCTCTTTTGCTAAACCTCAATCGCTCTCCCTATCCCCCAGCTGCGACACCACCGCCGATGACACCACCCACTTCCGCCGGCGCCTCCTCCGGCGACTTCCACCGCCGGTCTCTCTCCCTCTATCTCTCTCTCTTTATCTCTCTCTGTCATATCTTTCTGTCATCTCTCTCTCTCCCCCTGTAAATGGGATTACATCCCTCCGGTATGTCTCTATATTTCTTCCCTCCCCCCCACAATCTGTATGTCTCTCTCTCCTCTCTATCTCCTCTCTATCTCTCGGTTCTCTCTCTCGCTAACCCTCGGTTGCTCTCCCTCTCCCCCAGCTGCTACACCACCGCCGATTACGCCACCCACCGCTGCCGGCATCTCCTCCAGCGACTTCCGCCGCCGGTCTCTCTCCCTCCGTCTCTCTCTCTTTATCTCTCTCTGTCATCTCCCTCTCTCTCCTCTATTATGTATATGTGTATATATGTATATACTCCGTGCTCTGCGTGTGTGTTTTGAGTGTGTGAGTGTATTTTTTTTTTGGGGAATTATTTGTTTGGTTTCTATCTCTTTAATTTGTGTATTATTTTTTATTTAATTTTTAAATATATTTTTATGATTAGATTTTTTCATTATATAAATTTTGTAGAGTTTGTTATTTATATAAAAATTTAAATTAATTCGATACCTGTAATTAAGTGATTGAATAATATTTGTTTAATAATTTTATTTAAATTATAATTATTATTTATTTATTTATAAATTAACATTATGCTATCACTTAGTTACAAGTATTGAATCACCCTAAATATTTTATAAATAATAAACTCGATAAAATTTACAGAACAGATCCAATTATAAAAATATATTTAAAAATTAAATAAAAAATAATATAAAATACGGACTTATAAATAAATTATTTACAATTTGTTGGGTCAAATGCTTCTATAGTTTGGACGTGAGTAAATATGGGAAAAAATTTATTTACAGTGAATTTTATTAATCAAATTGTAATTGATTAACGGTGTGTGCTAAAGTATAATATAAAATTAAACGCTGATAATGTAATTATTTTAAATGTATGAGTTTAATTGTATTTAATTAAAATTTTAAAAAAAATTAGTGTAATTTAGTCTAAATTTTATAATTAATAAAAAATAAATTAATTTTATCGTCACCCATCAAGTAGTTGCTGCAATCGATTCAATGTAAACTTGCCACCTGTCAATTAGTTGCACTCATATATTGATGCAAAGGACAAAAATCCAATCACTAAATAGAGCCTCAACCTATGTTAGGCCTAGTATTTTTTTTAAAAAAAATTTTGTTTAAAATTTTTTTAAAAAGTTTATTTGTTTAATTTTTTATCATAATTAATTGATATTAAATTTGATGTGTTTTGTCTTAACATAAAAAATGAGATTAAGGGTTAAAAGATAAAATCAAACCAATATTACACCAAAGCAAGGGACAAAAACTTTGAGATCTTTCTCTATCCACACCTAGCTAGCATTTGATTTTTTTGCACTTTGCTCCTACGCTTTCAAATTCTCGTATTTCTTGTGTCTACGCTACAGATCATGCTAAACAAGCACGAGGTAGCCAACTAAGGAAGGGACCAAGCACTAAAAGCTCCACCTACTCTCTGCTTAGGCCGACACTACTCTTGCACTTGCAAAAGGAACAGAGTCCGCCTATCACCCGAAGAAAAATTCAATCTGTAATCATGAAATTTATGCAACGGTAGAGAACAACTGATACTCTGCCTCTATGAAAAATCTAGAGATTGTTTGTTATTTTTAATAGCTCAAGAAAAAAGATTAAATTGCATGAACACAATAAAACAAGTAGTAGACCTTCTATTGAAAGGATCTCCAACCCAATAGCATAAGAGTATGTAGAAAAAGTTTTGAATGAAATTAAATGTCACGATGAAGAGTTTTCTTGAGATAGGGCAAAATAGGCTTGATGATACGAAAATGAATATTTGTTAAAGACAGAGGAACCAACAAATAAAATTAACAATAAGATAGATTAAGCCACATTCAAATAAGATAATATAGTATATCAAGAATGCTATAAGAAGTAAGATCTTGAAAAGGACGCCCTCAAAAGAAAACGTATTAGTGGACATGATGCACAAAAAGACCAAAAGATGTATGTTGAATTTGTAATACAAGGCCGTAATAATGTCATCAATATAGAGAAGAAGCGTTTTAGTTATTTTAAAGTCCTTAGACAAATGTCTAAAGTCCTTGACTTTTGACATTTAAATATTATTTTACATAATTATTTATTAATTTTATTATAATTATATGTACTTTTGTGTTGAAAAATTACAACTAATGTCTCACAACAAAGTTTTTCAATAGATCATTTTTCATTGGTAATATATGGTTAATTTGCTTCTTTTTTTTTCTTTTTTTTTTGCCAGATAGGCAATCTTATGTAAGAATTTAGTAATTTTAATTTTAATTTTTTTATATGAAGGCAACTATTAATTTGTCAAATGATCTGTTTTTAATTTTGTGGGCCTAAAAAATCAAAATGTCAAAAAAATTGTATACTTACGATTAACCCTTTAGGCACCATGTGAAATTGCTTTTTTTTTATATGGCTTTTGCTATCTTTAGTTTTTTTTCGTTAGCTCAAACGATAATAATTCTTAGATTTATCTCATTATGAGAAACGAAAAAAGTAAAAAAATTTAACAAAAAAATAAAAAAAGTTCATATAAGACAAGAAAATCACTTTAAGGCTTCCTTTTAAACGTTTTTTCGTCTTTAGTGAATTTTTCTTAATTTTAGTTAATGCAGTTAAACTTTTAAATACATTTTATTATGATGAATCAATAAAATAAAAAAATCTAGATCCAAAAAATTTGTTTTTAAAAGACGAAAAAATATATTAAAAAGCCAAAAAAAACTATTCCATACAGTGCCTAGGCGTCTCTATGAAAAGTTAATGGTGAAATATCAGAATTTGGTGGAACAAATTAATAATACTAAATTTATGACAAAAATATAACAATAAATGTGCAGGATCTTTTTATATATATAACAACTCATTGTTTCGAAATGTTTAAAGACAATCTATGTTTTAATAGTTAGAGTTTCTTCTTTATAAAATTCAAGGGGTGAGATTTCACTTGTTAAAAAAAAAAATTTCATTTTCAACCAGCAAACATTTCTTAAAATACATACTGTTGTCAAACACTAAAAACTCTTCCAAAGCACTCACCTCTCTCTCTCTATCAAAGCCTCTTTAAACCCTAAAAACTATAATCGATGTTATGTTACCGCCACAACGCCGTTGCTATGTTGCCACGCCTCATGCCGCCGCTGCAACCACACCATTGCTGCATTATGCTGTCACCACTACCAACGCATCATATTCAAAATTGCGTTACACCATCAAAATACCCCGATACTATATGTTTATGAATTTATATAGAACAAGCAATCATTCTATATCTATGTGTGTATCTATGTATTATTTATATTCATAAATTTATTTTGGATTTATTTTCTCTCTATTATTTTTCTTTGAAATATCGTGTTTCGTATTTATTTATATTTCAATACGGTGTTGTTTTACTGTGCCTTTTTGTTTCTGATCCTGTTGGTTCAAGTTGTTTGATTTTGATTGTGATATAGGTCTCAAATAAAATTGCATGGATCAAATATCATTTTTAATATGTTTATGTTGTTATAAGAACATAAAGACGTTTGATTAGAGAGGTTCTGGAACTTGAAATGGTGTGTTAATATAATTTTTTATTATTTGATTCTCTCTATGTGCTTGGGTATGGATGGATAATAGGTGATTCAAATAGTTTTTGTTTTTAAAAAAAAATAAAAAATTCTGCTCGTTAAAGAGCCAAAACTATAAGAAAGAAACCAGGCAACAGGGAAAATGTCTTCTCTACTATATAATCACAATCACCGTTTCAACCCATTATCAGCAAACACAAACAATTAATTAATTTTAAGGTTTTATTTTTTTAAAATTTTACGGTATATCTAAGAATGACATATTATTCAATTGGATATCAACTTCTCAAAAAGATGTTTAGCTCCTATGCATATTGTAATTTAAGTAAAAACTCTGTTTGGTAGTCGAGAAAACTGTAAGGAAAAAAAACATGTATTAGCTGGGTAGTTATTAATATTGGTATTTGATGAAGTGTTGTATTAGGATCAGGTTAGTATTTTTGTTTCTCCATGATAACATATTATTTACCTTAATAGTTTTTCCATATATGTTTTTCCCTCTCTCCAGAATTTAAAGAATAATTTGAAAATCTGGTACTGTGACTTTGGTTACACTGTCAACAAAAAGTTCAACTCGGCCATTTGGAGGAAATGAGAAATTATTTGCTTTGTTGATTGAATTTATTTCTATCTATTTAGTCATTTAGTCATAATAAAGCCGCCCATTATTTTAGAAATGTATAGGAACAAATTATGTTTTAATGGTTATAATGTTTTCTTTATAAAAATTCTAAACTTTACTTGCCAAATAAAATTCCAGCCCATTTTCAGTCAATAAGCATTTTTCAAAATACACACCATTGCCAAACTATAAAAACTCTTCAAAAGCTTTAAAAACTCTCTCTCACCTCCATCTCTATCATAGCCTATCTAAACTCTAAAGACTGTAATCTCAATTACGCCGCCGCTGCCGCTGTAACACCGCTTTCACTACTATACCGCCTGCTCTGCTACATTGTTGTCGTTATTATGCTGTTGCTGCTGCCATGCAACCATCATTGCAGTATGCCATCACTACCATCAACACATTAAATCCACAGCTGCTTTATGCCATCAAAATACCCTAATACTATATATATGTGTGTATGCGCACGCGCGCGTACTCTTTATTGTTAAGAATTTAATTTTAAATTAAAGTCTTTTAGTTTGTTTTATGGTAATTCAAGAAATTTTTATTGTAATATAAATGCTAAGTAGATATGATTTAATTAAGCGTTTGAGTTAAGTTAAAAGTCCTATATCAAATATAGGATTGTTGGTTAAAGATTTAGTTGATCATGGTGGAGTCCTAGTTTAACTAGGATTATGCTATCAGCAAACCTACTAAGTCAGCTAACACAAGTGCAAGCACACCAAGCTGGAGGTACAAGCAAACAAAGCAAGATTTAACAAAGCTAGGATGCTCACTGTCACATGGCCGCTCGAGTAGCCACAAGCTCGCTCAGCAAACCTCAGGCATTTTCAATTATTTTGAAACTCTAATTGTCTCTTTTTCAAGCCTATATATAGGATCATAGGCCAGTTACGAAAATTATTTTCTGAACTTTAATAATTAGAAATTTTAAAACATATTAAAAGTTCTTTTTGTGTCTCCAAGAATTCAAAGATTTCCAAGATTGTTCGAGCAGAATTTAGAAGGCATTTTAAGTTTGTTCCAACAGAGGTTTCTGCCATATAATTGCTTTGAAGATTCGTTACAATTGAGAACAAATGGAAAATGGTGCACGTGAATTTGGTAAACAAACTTAAGACTTTTAGATTGAGGATTCAGTCAAACTATGTAAGTTGTGTATTGTAACTATTCGACCTTTTAGTGCTTGATTTTTAGACTTGAATTAATTTTATAATTTTTTACCCAACTTGGGTTTTTCACGTTAAAAAATTGCGTGTCATGTTTACTTCTTCTTTTATGTTATCATTGCATTCCACGGGTGAGATTGATTAAAATGTAAAAATAATATTTTTCAACTAAATAAAATAGAAAATATATTTTTCAATTGGTATCATAGTGAAATTTTTTTTAGAAAAAAATATTTACGATTAATCGCATTCATGCAATTTTCTAGAGAATGAAATTCAACCGTAAGACCACCCTTATTTGATGGAGAAAACTACCCATATTAAGAAGCTCAGATGAGTGCATTTTTAAAATCCATCGATTAAGGGGTTTGGATTTCTGTAGTAACTGGTTATACCGCACTCACAGTAAAGTATGGTGATGATATTATTTTAAAATCAACTGAATAATAGGATAAACAGGATTTAGACGAAATAGACTAGAATATGAAGGCTATCAATGCAATCTACTCTATTGTAATTTTGACTTTCCTTTATAATAACCATTATTTACGTTAATATATCTCTGCTATATTGAAAAATATTACCATTTATATTATTATCTACTTCAATATAATTTTGATTTTTCTTTGTACATACAACAGGTTATGTATATATAGACTATATATATAGTTTCCTTTTTATGTGATTTTGAATTTCAAATGACCATTATTTATGCCGATAGATCCATGTTATTATGAGAACATTATAAAAAATAATGATAATATTATGAAAACACAGTGTACCGACATATAACGATGAGAACATTTTTAATTTCTACTTAACGTGAAATTTTAGTTTACATTATTAACATGAATTTTAATTCATAATTCTCATTACGCAACACACTTAGTGTCTTGACTAATGTTACGATGTTATGAGTGTAAGCTACTTGATTAAATGAGAAATAATGTTATTATTTTGTACAATATCTTATTATTGTTTGCATTTTATTATTGTAAATGCATGTTAATATTCTATTTAAGCCAATGTGAACATTTTAACAACTAAAACAGTAAAGATAAAATTCTACATTATTAATGTAAATTTTTGTTCTTAGTTCTCATTACGTAATATACTTATTATTTTTATCATTGCACAATATTCTGTGTATTAAAAACTTAAAACTAATGAGAAATAAGTTTCTCATTTTGAAACATTCTTAGAAATGAGAAATAAGTTTCATCTTTGTTTTATTGTGAATTTGAACATTTGCATATGAATTCTCAAACACAATCGCAATAACAATACAGTATTAATGTACGAATTTAAGTTCTCAGTTCTCATTATGTAATGCACTTAATAATTTTATCATGTTACAATATTTTATGTATCAGATACATGATGTAATGAGAAATAGGTTTCTTATTTTGCTACTTAATAACATTATTTTCCATTTAATGTAATATGATAACATTAACTAATTGATGAACCACTTCTCTCATTTTTAATCGCACAAAACCCTAGCTTGGCAACAAGAGTGCCTGCGCAAAGGGCGTTCGCACAACTAAGACTATCGTAATGCGACATAATATCTTACATAATGATGATAAACATACAGTATGGCTTGATATCATAATGCGGATATAGAAATAATGAACATAATATATCATTACATACCAATAAGAACACTGTGATATTATAATATTTAATTATATAATAATGAGTGTATTATGAGAACGTAGTGTATCCACACATAGCGATAAGAACTTTTTTTATTTTGACAAAAACATATTGTGTCATGATATCAAAATAAGAATATAAGAATAATTACATAATGTTCCAACACATATCAATGAGAACTTATATGCTTTCTGAACCATCAATACTGATAACATAATGAGGACATAATGTTTTAGTACATAATAATTAAAACAATATGGGAAGATTAACATTTTATTATGAAAACAAAAATTTCTCATTTTATTTTTAAAAAATTTTTATAATCAATATAGATCTTGTTTTATAGACTTATACGAGAAATTTCTAAAAATAAAAATATTATTAAATATGAATAAATATACTAAAAGTTATATAATTTTAAATTTTAAAAATATAAACTAATTACATAAAAAAAAATCTCTCTCTTCTCTCTCTCTCTTTCTCTTTTCTCTTAATAAGGGCACTTTCGAAAAATGACAAACAAAAAAGACTTATTGAATATGAGTTTTCTGGTGAGACTTTTTTCTAAATAATTCAATCAAATGGAATTTGTGACTGAAGAAGCACTTGAAGACATTTGTCTAAATGAGAAATGCAAGTGAGTACCATCTTATAAGAAATTTTGGCAATGCTAACTATATGAATTGTAACTTGAAATTGAAAGTACAAAATGGTTTATGTGACGCAAGTTGGATAAGCATGAAGAAATTTTATGATTTGCAAGATCAATTAAAAAGAAAATTCAATAAGCATAGAAAAAGTGGAGGAATATGAATATTAATCACAATCTCATTTGAAGAAAATATTAAAATGTATATTTAATTAAGAAGACAAGATTTAAATCAAACACATCCATAGGAATTGTTATAAAGATAGTGACATTCAGAAGTCTAAGTCTATTAAACAAGATTTATATTGAATATAAAATTATATAAAATAATACAAATTTGATAATTTTCTTATTTCTTTTGAAACAAAGTGCTTTCTTTTATTTTACTCAATTTCAAAGCTAATTTCTCATTTTCAAAACTAATAAGTTTTTTTTTTTAAAATTCTTAATTTATAACTAATTTATCAATCTCAAAAGTGAGAAATTTCTTACTTTAAAATTTGTCAATTTTTAAAACTAAATTTCTCAATTTTGAACTAAGAAATTTCTCAATAGTTACAATTATTTCCATTTATATAGGAACATAAGTTATTTTCATTTGCTTGAAAAATAGCCAAACATAATTGAAAACTAAATAATTAATGCTAACTGTTTAAAGAGAATTAGGGTGTTGTAATATGTAGATAAGAATGTAATGAGTCCTAGATTTTTGTTTTTAAAAACGTTGATAAAAATGATTTTTTATAATTTTTAAATATGAGATTTGCATATAAAAAAGCCCATTGAAATCATCGTGTTTGACCTTCTCTAATTAAAAACTTATCATTAGGTAGATTCCAATAACCAAAGTCCGTACAATAATATGGCGGTGGAAAAAAAAACTTCATTTCGACGTAACATGGCAAACCAATGACTTAATGTCCTCAATTAAGCGGTCCAAATTGCAATACGATGACCCATCTTTGCTGATAGATTTTCTCGCCATTTTAGCCATCCGATCGGCAGACTTCGCAAACTCATCTCGCCTCACGTCCATTAGATCTATGATCATCTTCTCTACTGTGAGTCTATCACATATGTCCTTCATGTCCATCCCAAGCTTCCACACGTCTTCTCCCACAAATCTACTGTTCACCTGTTGATCCGCAAAGTACGGCCAACAAATCATTGGCACACCCGCAACTATACTCTCTAGAGTTGAATTCCACCCGCTATGGGTCAAAAACCCACCAATAGATGGATGGGCCAGAACCTCCTCTTGCGGAGCCCAACTCACCATGTACCTGTTATAATAAAAATTTTAATAATTTTATATTTTAAAATTAAAATTAAACTTAAAATATTAAAAATAATACAAAATAAAACATAATAAAACATAATAAAGATATAATATGTGAAATTAAGTGATGTATTATCATTATCTTAAAATTAGTGTTCTTTCTCACGTAAAAGTTCAAACATAATACGTCGTTTACACTAAAAAGACTCAAAGTGCTCAAAAAAACTTCTCTATTCACTTACACTAAAACTATACGAAAGAGTTATGAATTAAGTTTTCCATAAAATATATTAAAATAATATAATTAAAAATTTTCTCCTCCAGTTTTTCATCCACTAGAAAGAAATAAATGAGTCCTGAACTAAATTTCCCATAAAATATATTAAAGTAATAAAATAATAATATAAACATAGTAAAATATCCTCTTCTTGAAAACTGTGTTCATTTTTTTCTTGGAACATATACATCTCTATGCTTTTGCCTAACAAAACAATAGACCAGTAAGGTTTTACATAAAATCTTGAAAAAAATCGCCATTAAATTATTAACATAAAAAATATTTAATTTATAACTAAATAATATTAATAATAATAAATATAATTTATTTACAAAGCCGTTCCATTATGATATTGAATAGATTACTAACACTATATAGGGTACAAATAACCTATTCAAACTTGTAATGAATAATAATAATTAAAAAAATAATTTTTATTTAAAGTTTTAATAAATTATAATAAAAAATGATATATTTTTATTTTTATTAAAAATTTCTAACAGTACCCTCTCTCCTTCGTAGCCGCCATGAGCTCCCCCGGAATCTGACGCTCTCCGGCAACGGAGTTCGGCCTTACGACCCACAAGAACGGCTTCTCGCTGTTCACCAAGCCGTGCCAGAACTCCACGAGTTGGTCCCTCGTCACCACCGCGACGCTTCCGAAGCTAACGTAGATCACAGTCTTGGGCGGCTGCGAGTCGAGCCACGCCATGCAGCTTCTGTCTTCTTCCCAGAGGCTGTTGGAAGAGCCCGGGGGAGACAGCGACGGCAACGGCGACGGCGCCGCTTCGTCTTCGGATGCGAGGCGGGCGGCCAGGTGGGCGTGGAGCGGGCCGAGGGTGTAGAGTTTGGGAATGTGGCGGCGTATGTGCGCCAGCGCCGGCTGTTCCAGCTCTTCGAAGGTGTTGAGAATCAGGGCGTGGGCTCGAGCCGTCAGCTGAGTCTCCGTCGTGACGTGCTGGAGCCCCGGGTCGGTCAAGTCGTGTACGCGACAAAAACCCGGAAGATCACGGACCCGGAGGAAACTCTCCATCCCGAGCACACCCGACACCGCCCGGTCCATGTCATCGTCTCCTACATTTGGATCGTGAACACTCGGTAAAAATATTAGAATAAATAATCGAGAATTATTAGCAATTAATATTAATAATTTGCTAATTAAGTAATTAGATAACTTTAAGACAGAAAATAATATGAGTTTGTTAACTTATACTAATTTATAGAGGTAAAATAAATAAATAAATAGATAATAAAAAATAAAAGTTAAATTATTTTTTTGTTTTATCTTGTCATCTAAATTATGAAAGTATATAATGTGTAATTTTTTATTTTGATAAATAAAAATATCCAAAATAAAGGATATCTGATCAATTAATTGAAATAAAAGTTTAATTATTTAGATTGGTTATAATATACCTATTGTAAATAATAAAATAAATAATTTAAATTATCAAAATTAATGTATTTTAACCCGAAAAAGATCTGGACTGGACCAGTCTAATCCTCTTAGAAACTAAAAAGAAGCTGGATCGTATTTGAAATTCCTGATTAATTGTTTACCTATTAAAAATGTTAAATTTGTTATTAAAAATATTAATGTCATTTCGTATAATAGGAAAACTTAGATTATTTAAGAAGTAAATAAGTTTTTTCCTTATTTTAAAAGATGAGAAAAAAGAAATAATTTTTTCTGTTATACTAAATAGTATAATTTTAAAATTTTCTTAAAAAGTAAATAAAAATTAGTTTCGCTACTTATACAAATTTGAACATATATTCAGCATTAACCACAAACAACTAGTGAGTATCAGAGTAGCGAATGCACCTCTAAGGGGAAGCTCGCCAGCTTCAATGAGTTTAGGAATACAGAAGAAAGCCCAGAAGCAGCCGGCGCTGACTGTCCGGAAACAAATTACCGGAATTCCGAGCTCTTCGCCGGCGTCAATGGCGAAACACATGATTCCATCCGCTATCACGCAACTCACCGGCACCCCGGTCTCGGAACTCAGGCGACCGGAAACCAGCATCTCCCTGAACCGCGGCTTCGTCACGGTCTCGATCGAGTCGAACAACTCCACGACTCGGTCGCCGGTGCGCGGGTGATCGGCCGGAAGGCCGTCGGGAATGGTCTCGAACCGGAACCCGGCGTAGGGCGAGAACCGAGAGAGAACGTCGGTGTGGCGGAGGAGGCGGCGGTGGTTGGTGTCGGAGTTGAGGAAGGTGACTTCGATTCCGGCGAGGCATAGGAGCTCCGCCAGCTTGAGCATGGAGTTCACATGGCCCTGAACTGGGAAAGGGAAGATGAGGACATGAGGAGGGTTCGATGATCTTTGATCCATCCTAAAATTCGCAGTCAAGAACTCAAGATTTTGGCTTCAATTAAGTTTTTGGATCTGGTTAGGTACTTATAGCGAGGAGCTAAAGCTGTTGGAGAATTTTAATAAAAATATTAAATAGAGGCCGTTTGAAATAATTATTTATTTATTTATTTATTTATTTTAATTAAATTATTATATTTTTTAATTCTTTTAATTCATATTATCTTGGGTGTTTAAATTGTGTGTCATGGTTCCTCACCCCATTCAGGCTACTTTCTTGCTCATTCTTCTACTGCTTCCGACCCTTTGGAACAAATTTCCTTTTCTATGGGTAAAATTGCACATTTAAAGTTGAAATGCAGGGCATGCATGGGCTATGTTAGGGGTCTAAGAGCAAATCTAACAAATTCTTTGAAAATAACTTATTAAATATTTTAATTAGTCAATATTATATTTGTGTTTTCAACAAACTTTTTAAATAGTTCTTTATTTTGATTATTTTCCTTTTAATTAATTAAATTTAACTAGTTTTCATTACTCTCTAAATTATATAAAGATTAATATACCAACCAAATTTAAAAGTTTGAATTGCTAGTTAAAATAGATAGTATTATTTTAGTGTATACAAAAAAATGACTAAGCAAAATAAATATAATACTTTTTTTGTACTTTCGACTAACCAAAATAGATAGTAACGTTATAGATACTTTAATCGGTTCGGTTTTAGTTGAATTTTTATAAAATTATCACCAAAATCAAAAAAATCAATTTTATCTCTTACAAAATCAAAGCAGACCATTCGAAAAACAAAATCCAACCTGGCTGTTTCAATTCGGTGCGGTCAATTTTGATTCAATTTCAGGGGTTAAAAATTCTCATAAACAAAAATTAAATATCTTTAAATCTTGATTCTTCATTTCCATGTGCAAATTATATATAGTAAGCAGTCAGTCTCTTGTAAATACAATATAAGATTACATATTATAAATTTATTATAATTTATTTTTTTTTAAATTTTAAATACACAGAAATTTCGTGCACTAAATTATATATAATTATATATATAATCCCCCACAATCCAAATGAAGCAAGATGCTCACATGATTGCTCTATGAAGGCGAACCAGATATGACATTTTGTTGTTCATGCAAATCAGTACGATGCCGTTTATCTTTTGACTTCAGCTATCTGAGAGTAAAATTTTTTGATTAAATTATAAAAAAATTAAAGTAGACAAAAATAAATTAAAATAAATTAATAAATAAAATCTATGTTACTTATCTTTGTTTTTACTGAATTTTTTGTCTTTGATAAAAAAATTACTTTTATATTTATCTTACTGAGATGATTTTAAAAAATAAAAATATTAAAAAACAACAAAAATTAAAAAGTCAAAATTTAGTCCAAACCGGAGCTTAATTCCCTGAAAATTTCTCAACACTCATATTCACGTGTGGTCCTACAAAATAAATTATTTAAGTAAAAAATTAAATTAATTGGATAGTGATAGATTTATTAGCATACTCCATTTTATTTTATAAGATAAATGATTTATACTTAATTAAAATAGTTTAAACTAAAATTATTCATTTTGTTAAAAAAATTATTTATGCGTATACCTATTTATATTTAATCAAATTAAACTTAAATAGTCTCTTTTAAACAAAAATTATTGGGAGAATATCCAACGCCAAAATAAAATACATGCTCGGGGATCTAGAAAATACATCTTTATTAAACTTTCAACAATTTACAATAATATGAAATTACAGAAATTGAAATAACATGAATAATATAAATGGAATTTGCAAACCGAGTCCTGCAATCGCAGTTTCCTTAAGAATAATTCGCCGCCTACCGAGGGTGTTGTAGGTATTCC
>JAOTRH010067285.1:0-18145 GCA_034768845.1 Heliamphora exappendiculata | reverse complement strand
CTACCAACGCCACTCTCATCACAGGTAGCTTTTCCTTTCACACTTCTTCCAATCGATGCCTCGATTTCCTCTACATTTCCTTTGTTTAATTGCTTGGTAGTTCATTGTTCGTGTTTGATGAGTTCTTCTGTTTTTTTCTGTAATCTTTTTGGATTTTTCAATCGTAAAATCTATTTCATGAGACGATTGTGATTGTTGCGAGGGCTGTTCTTCCATTACTTGAGTTGATCCAAGTACAGTTTGAAGTTAATTAGTCTGCTGATTTCTATTGTGTGATGCATTTGGATCATGGATTCCTCATTCGAAAAGGGAAACGATAAGGAAATAGAATTATTTATGGCCGGTTTGGTAACGTTTATAGTTTTTTATATTTTATTTACAAAAAATAAATAATATATTTTTGTTTATGTTTATAGAAAAATAAAAATAAAAACATGTTTGGTAACATAAATATTTAAAAAGCGATAGTTAGAGGATACGGATGAATCCAATCAAAATTTATTTACAAAACAAGTGAAAATATATTTTTTTTGTTTCTTAAAATTTTGTAAATTTTAAAAACTATTTATAGTTTTTTGAAAACAAAAATAATTACCGAACATATTTTAGTTTACAGTTTATGAAAAATTTAAAAACAAAAATAAAAAACAAAAAATATTAATGTTACCAAATAGCACCTAGGTTTTATCTTTGTGAAAAACTAACAGAAAATAGATTTTTGCCAAATATCTATTCGTTTTCTTCTCAATTGCTAAATTATCCTCTTTCGCTTCATTTTCACTTTCAATCTTTCCTAAATGATTTTCCTTTCCATCTGCAAGTTCAAGATCCAAATGATATACGGAATTTTCATTCCTATTTTGGGCTACTAGACATGTTCTTCATTATTTGAGTAGTTAGAAGTAAGAACTACAAACTTCATCATCTTGATTAAAATATATTGGGGAGAACTCCCACATGATGTTTTTTTAAATTTGAAGTTGAAAAAAAAAAAATAGCTAACCCAACTAGCGTAGGCAAAATACCCATCAAATTTCCCCTCCGTTACTTAATTTAAAAAATTATAACTGCTTACAATATAGAAATTGAATCTTTTTACTATTTAGCTTTTTTCAACTTCTTTGATTTCTGAGAAGACACGCATGCATGTGTCAGTCACTGGTCTTAATTAAAATGGTAACGCGTTTTTAATAATCAGAATTTGCTTATTGAAGCATTAACTTCTAATCTCAGCAGAAACAATGGGAAAAAATATATCTGGATTTCCCTTTTAATTCAAAAAATTGAAGACTGGTGATGACCAGTCCATCGAGAATTCCTCTGGAACGTGATTACCATTTTGTAGTTTTTAATTTTTTTAAAACAAACTAAATCACACTATCTTTCATCTATTTTTTTTTTTCTAACTTAAGTAATCTTTTCTTTTATTCTTTTAAATATTCTGAGTTCTCAACTGTTAGTGTAAATGTGTTATGCTATAAAATGAAGGGTAAGGATGTTATAATAAGCCCTAGGATACCCATGTCATTTATTTATTTATTTTGGTTTTGAAGTGTTGTTTTTCGCATTATAAAGTGACTTTTGGATAAAAAGTGACTTTTAAACTTCCTAACCAAAGCTAAAAAGTATTATGGTGGCTCTTTTGGATAAAACAAACGATATAGCAAAAATGCCAAAAAGTTAGCTTCAAAGTGTCTTCGCAAACTAATCCCATGTTTAACTGTCTGTTGCATAGATGGGTGAACCAAAGTGGGAAAACCTGAATCACGACTGCTTGGTGAATATTTTTGGAAGATTGGAAATGGAATATCTGGTGTTGGATGTTCCTTTTATCTGCAAATGTTGGCGCAAAGTGACTCAGTCCTGAATGCTGGCGTCATCTTAATTTTCCTGAATTGTTGCTCACTTGTCCATTTATAGACGATGGCAGCTTCACAGCAAGATACATGAATGAATATGAAGTGAACGGTAACTTCTCCGTCACCGGGTTCATTGAGTCTATAGTCAAGCGTAGTGATAGATCTGCCACTTTTCTCGCACTTCCCCGCTGTTTCACCGAAGAAGTGCTGTTTATGTTGCTGATGAGTAAGTACTAGAAGCCACAATTGGATTTTGGGATAGGTTTTTTATATGTTTTTTTATTGCTTTATTGTTGATGAGTAAGTTCTACAAGCCACAATTGGATTTTGGGATAGATTTTTTATATGTTTTTTTATTGCTTTATGTTGTTGATGAGTAAGTTCTACAAGCTACAATTGGATTTTGGGATAGATTTTTTATTTGTTTTTTTAAGTGAACTTTTTTCAATGTTAGCCCTAACATAATACTCTTTTAGATTCTTTTCGGCATAAGAAATGAAAAAGGTAAACAAAAGTGATCAAAAAATAAAAAAGAAATTGAAACAAAAAAAGGCATTGAAACTTATAACCCTTTATGTGTTTTTATTTTTATTTTTAGTGAACTCTTTTCAACTTTAGCTCAAATGGCGTACTTTTTAGAATCCTCTAGTAAGGAGGAACCGAAAGAAAAAAAGAAAAAAATATAAGATGAAAAAACCACTTCCTAAAAGGTTGTCCAAACTCGGCCAATTTTGTTAGATAGATAAAATAAAAAAATTAGTGTATCATTTGTGTTCTATATTTTTTTAACCATGGCATATACCTTCATGTCAAAAAGATAAACGGCTTATTACAGTTCATTATGTAATTGTCAAGTTATTTACTATTAACTCTGTTACACGACTATTTTTCTCATAAGGTCTAAGTAACTTATTTTTAGATGAGAGAAAAACAGGAAAAAAGTCATTTTTACACATATAGACCTTCACATCTCCACTGCTACGGTTAGGGATGGATGCAGGTCTTCCACTAGAGGGTTATGGTTTTGGAGCGAGTAATATGTTTTGAAAAAAAAAATCCAGTGGAGGTGAAGCTATATAATCTTGAATTATTTGAAACTAATATAACTATAATAAGAGAACGTTTATGGAACCTGGGGATGGCTGTCTGCCATGGTCACCGGCTTGGGGATGCCCTTGAAACTTGGAAGAGGCATGAGTAAAATTGGCGTTTTGCTTATGTTTTGGTTTGTTTGTTGATCTTTTGCTAAACTTGTACATTGAAAGATTTTTTTTTAAAAAAGTTTCCTTTAATGGTTTGCTAGGGAATAATTTTACAGTTATAGGCTTCACTATAGTAATCTCAAAGCTAGAGAAGAGTCAAATGAAATTGCGGGGAATTACTTTTTTTTCCCCATTCACCAGGTGTCCTGACTTAAATGTGTTGTTGCTGCCTTTTGATTTCCACCAAGAACATATATTCAATATCCAAAACCTTGTGAGCAAGTGGAAAAACTTGCAGTTTTTAAGACTTGGAAACTGCATTCAAATGCAAGAGGTCATTGCTCAAATTAGCCTTCTCTGCAAGAACTTTGTTGGATTGGATGTTACAAGAGCAAATATCGGGGAAGATGAAGCGTCAGCCATTGTCACCCTACTTCCGAATATAAAGTACCCATTGTCACCCTACTTCCGAATATAAAGTACTTGGGTTTGACGCATGCTTGCATGGAAAAGAAATAGCTTGTGATGATTTTGCAGGGCTGCAAAGAACTTGTGGAGTTTGATGCTAGGGACTGCATAGGTTTCAACGAGGGCGATGACAAGATTCTAAAGCTTGCTTCTCATATCGACACGTTCAAGCTCGAGGGTTCGATGTTTGACGATTTCGGTTCAATGTTTAACAATTACAATGATGACCACCTTGCTTACCATGACAACTTCCCTGATGATATATAACTTCTCTGATTACGAAGATGACCTGCTTGCTTACTATCATGACAACTTCTACGACGATAACTAGTCTGACTAAGTGTGTTATCTAATGTGTTTGCTTGGGATTGTCAAACCTAGAACTGGGTTTATAAACTGACCAATTTTGTGGTGTTTTGTATTGAATGTAATATCAAAGGAATTAGTGTTTGTGTTGCCCTCTAAAACACTTTTTTGTATATGTGCCTGTGGCTATTGTTTTTAGTTGCTTTTTTCAACAGTTGGTGTGTACTTTCGTGATCTTGTTTGTCATTTGGCAACAAACTGAACATACATCATAACAGGGGCGGAACTAGTAAGGGGCTGAGGGGGCTGTGGTACCTCGATTCCAAATTTTGTGTAATTTTGTAAATAACTATATTATATATATTTAATAAAAACTGTGTTGGTGCCATTCTCACAATCTCTAAATGCATTACTTTTTTATAGTGAGTTGTGTCTAAAATTTAAATAATTTAAAATTCTTTTATAAATAATTCTAGATGTATATATATTTTTTGTGAACGTATTTTTACTATCCCTATTGGATTCTTCACTTTAAAATCATGATTCTAACTCCAATGATCTACAATAACTAAACAAATAAGTGTACCTGTCTAATAGAATCACATAAATATTGTGTTTTTTAAAATCAAGAAAAAGTATATTAGACTCAAAGAAATATCACAAAATAATTATTTGCAACAAAATAAGATTTAAATGTTAATTCATATTTTAAATATCTTTTTAGAGTTGGCAAAACTAAAAGAAAAATTGTTTTATTATTGAATATTAAGTAGTAAAAGATTTATGAAAAAAAACACATAAAAGTCAATTAAGATTTTATCAATTAGTATTTCTTTTGCTCTCCTCAAGCCAAGTTTGTAATTCTGCCGTCGCACAATAATATAAAGAATAATCAAGCAATAATGAACGACACGGAGATATACATAGTTCCTATGTCCATAATTGATACCTAGTTTTTTATTGTATTTTAAAGAGGGCGAAAAGAGTAACAAAGCGACTGTTAGGATAACCAAAACATTATATATGATAGGTTTTGCATTTGCAAGTTGTATGAAAGAATAAAGTCAGAGGAGAAGTGGTTGCAAGAAGTCCTCACAACTACATTCTTAGTTCGGTACTAATTACGTTTCACAAACCTTACATTACTGGGTGTGGCCTCGTTTGATAATATTTACAGTTTTCTATTTACAAAAAAATTTATATTTTTATTTATTTGTTTTAAAAAAATAAAAAACACGTTTGACAAATATATATTTTTACAAAATTTTATTTTAAAACAAGTAAGAGTTTGTCAGAAAAAACCACCAACAAGAAGGGAGTTGGCCGCGAGCACTATCGGAGGTGGGAATGTCTATGGCAGTTGGATGTAGTGATAGGTGATGACTGTCGGAGGTGATCTAATGAAAACAACCGATGGTAATTAGGTTGAAGAGCTCGGAGGTAAAAAAGTTTGTAAAGATAGCTGCCAACAGCCGAAGGTGGTGTACAGAGGTAGGCAAAGGCGCTAGAAATAATGGCCGCATGTGGTGACGACAATAGTGGTAGCAACGATGTAATTATAAATTTTATTGAATAGTATAAATATATATATATATATATATATATATATACATATATATTATATGATAAAATTATGTAATATAAAATTAGTTAAACTATTTTTAGTTAGTATATGATAAATAATTAAATAGTGAAATATAATTATTTTTAATCATTGTATTAAGTAAAAAAATAGTTAAAAACAATAATTCCCCCCACAATACAACATTTTCTATAATATTAAATATCAACCCATTTAACAACTTGCATACGGTGTAATTTTTTTAGTGATATAATACAAAGAATTTGGTAAGTTAAAAAGATTAAACACTAAAAAAAAATGTGGCATGCATATGTTGTCTATATTAGTACCTCTCTTTAAAATCATGATAAACATTGGTCAAATAATTACTTATTTATTTATTTTATTTTATTTATCTTTAATTGAAATGTTATAAGAAATTTCCCTTCTAATTCCAGAAATCGAGAAATCCTCTGGAATGTGAATACAATTTTGTAGTTGTTTTTCTGGAAAAAACTTAATTGACTACTTTGCGCTACATTAGTAGGTATTAAAATTAAAATTTCGTTTGGTTAGGGGAAAAAATGATTTAGCAAACAAACCAAAAGGTTAGCTTTAAAAGTGTCTTCTCAATCTAATCCCAAGTTTAATTGTCTGTTCCATAGATGGGTGAACCAAAGTGGGAAGACCTAAACCAAAGATTGGTTGGTGAATATTTTTTGGCTTTGAATAGGAATGGAATCTTTGCTGTTGGATGTTCCATTTGTTTGCAAATCTTGGAATCTTTGTTGTTGGATTTTCGCAAAATTTTGCTCTATTATCCATTTATAGACAATGGCTGCTTCTTCTTCTTCAACTCCTCTGAAGTGGCGGGTAACTTCTCTATTGCCCCCAATAATGGATATGTCCTTGAATGCCAGCCCCTTCTTCCAGGGAGGGAGCGGTGTTGTGGTTGTGGCAGAAACAAGGGTGGGGGGGGACATAGGGAATGCAAGTGGCGTGAGTAAAAAATGCTTTTTGGTTATGTTTTCCTTTATTTTCTTTTGCTATACTTACACCTTGAAAGATTTTTTGTTTGGCAGAAACAGGGGTGGCAACATAGGGGGGGTGTAAGTGCCGTGAGTAAAAATGGCTTTTTGCTAATGTTTTTCTTTATTTTCTTGATATTTTGCTAAACTTGCGCCTTGATAGATTTTTCGTTTTTTAATTTTTCATTTGGTGAACTGCTAGAGAATTATTTTGTAAATATGGACTTAACTATTATAATTCTGAAGTAAGGGAAGACTCAAATGAAATTGCAATGAATTATTTCTTATTTCTTTTTCTTCTTTTTTTTTTTTAATTCGCAGGTGTCCTGACTTAAGGTTTTTGTTGCTGCCTCTTGTTCTACCTTATGAACTTGTGTTCAAGATTCCAAACCTTGTGAGCAAGTGCAAAAAATTTGGCGTTTATAAGACTTGGAACCTGCTGTCGTATGCAAGAGATCCTTGCCCAAATCTCCATTCACTGTGAGAACTTTGGTGGATTGGCTATTACAAGAGCCTTATATTGGAGAAGATGAAGCTTCAGCCATTGTCACCCTAGTTCCCCATATAAACTGCTTGATTCTGAGGCATGCATCCATGGAAAAGAAGGACCTTATGATGATTTTTGCAGGGCTGCAAACAACTTGTGCACTTTGATGCCAGGGATTGCATAGGCTTTGAGGGCGATGATGAGATTCTTAATCTTGCTTCTCATATCAGCACGTTCAAGCACGAGAGGGTTCAGTGACGGCCTCCATGGCGGTATCATTCCCTTACGTACTGTCGTGACAGCCTCCATGGCGGTATCATATCCGACTAGGTGTGTGATCTAACGTGTTTGCTTGGGATTGTCAAACCAGTAATATTGGAGGGATTAGTGTTGTGTTCCCTCTCGAACTCCCTTTTGTTAGTCATGTATATTGAATAAATTATTTTCGAGACTGTTAACAAGTCTATCATGCAATGAGTCTATTTTGTAGTAATTTCATGTATAAAAATACAGGAAACGATGAATTTATGTGATTTGGTTAATTAATGATGACTTGCATCCTTGAGAGAAGGAGAAAATTGATCTTATTCATGGGTTGCTGTTTATAAATACACAATAAATGCCACTAACATGGAAAATAATTCCATAACACGAGCAACTAGATTAATGAATTTCCATAAAATTAGCAATAAATCATAGAATTCTGTTATTACGATATAACAGAATTATTTTTTCTCAATTTTTTTTTTTAATTTTGAAACATGAAATCTTGTCCAGTGCGCTTATAAATCTTATGTATTTGCTTCTTCTTCTTCCTTTTTTTTTTTAATTTGAAAACAACAGTTTGAATATATGAAAAGTTATTCTACGTATTTATTAATAAGTTTAATTCAATTTGTGATATTTGGGTAATTAATAATTAATTGTTAATTCGTAAAAAATTTATCCTATAAAACTAGTAGAATTTAAATGTTTTGAATGACTTTGTTTACAATAATTCTTGCAGTCGCCACTAGTCATGGCCATAGACAGACTCAAGGGGGGCAAATGAGGGCGGTCGCATCTCTAAAATTTAGAAAAAAATTTCATAACTATAGTAGTATTTGTTCAAAATATGTTTAGATTATATAAGTTCGCCTCCTTAAGATTTTTTCTAAAAATTTAATATTCATTCCTTAAAAACTTAAAAGAACAATTCGCTCTCTCTAAATTAAAATTCTACGTCCGTCTCTGGCCGCCGCATTTGTTTTTGTTTGTTTCTTTTAATAATTGGATGTGTACTTCCTTGATCTTGCTTGCCATCCTGCTTCTAAGCCTTTGGAAACAAGTATTCACAATTGAGAATTCAAACCATAATTTACAGTCTGATGAAATATCAAATTTGAATCTTGAACTGTCAAAGAGCCCAAAAAACAAAAGAACGAAAATATTGAAAGAACATTTACCCATATTTTGAATAGTGTAAAATTTATATTACAAGTGACAATGGTATTTATGTTACATGTCTTACAATACAAATTTAATTTTTTCCTGTTCATTTAAACTCATTTTTCTCTCTTTATTTCAAATATAATTTCTCATTTATTTTTCATAAAAATATATTTTAATATATATGTTTATATGATGTATGAAAAAAATAGTTAATTTTGTAAAAAAAATTTTATAATTAAGAGTAATCAAACCAAACCATATTAAGTTTTTGTCCCAATTAATTAGAATCAGCTATATGAATTATTTTACACCATTCTATTTTGTTAAGAATCATATTTTTATATAGTAATAAAAATATGCTATGAGGACAAATTAACTCTAGAGGGGGGTGAATAGGTTAATTCTCAGTAAATTAAAAAATTAGAACCTTAATTTAAATATGCTTAAAAATTAAATTAACATCCATGAGAAATAACACAAGAAATAACGTACATACATTTAGGTAAATCCCGAGATAAAAATCGCAATACCGACTCACAAAACACTTTTCACTATGAATCAAAAAGGTACAAGCTAAAAGAATAAAGGATTTACACCCATCACCCACACGATGACCTAACTTCTTTACTTGAAATTGCTCCTCAAGCTCCTTCTTGATTCCATAGATTTCAGACACTTCAGCCTCTATCTTCGTAATCCAATGGCTTAGACGAGATCCAAACAGGCTTTAGGAGACGATCTATGAGCAATGATTTAGAAAAGATGTGTATGAAAAAAATACACAATCTAGGTTGTATACACACTTCGATGGAATGAAAATACACCTAGATTGCTACTAAAGAGTAAGCAAATGATTGAGCAAGATGATCTAGAGTCAAGGTATTGAATGCTCTCAATAAATACTCAGAAAATACTTTAGGTGTTTTAAAAACGAGAAAATAGCTTATATACTCCTAGGGTTTACAACCAAAAAACAATTTGAAAATTGGGTCTAAGTGCTCAAGCGCCTAGTGAGCGCGTGCTAGCGCTTGAGCACTGAAGCGCACTACAGGAGCTGAACGAGCGCCATAAAAGCGTTCACCTAGGGAGAGCTCGAGCACTTAACACTGAAAACAACATCCAAAACTAGCGCTCAAGCGCTAAATGAGCGCCTAGCAAGTGCACCCCACTGGAGTTAGTAGGAAAGGCACTTTGAAAAATAGCGCTCGAGCGCACCATGAGCGCCTAGCAAGCATTGGCAATTGGAGTTTAAGGGCCAAGACATCGCTCGAGCTTCTAGTGAACGCCTAGTGAGCGCAGCCTACTAGAAAGCTAAGGCAAAGCCAGCGCTCAATGCTTGATGTGCACCTTGCGAGCACTGTACACTGGAAAACACTCTAAGATCCAGCGCTTAACAAGCACTGCAAATTGAAAGCTAGGTGCTCGAGCGCCTAGCGAGCGTTCAACGAGCACTAAGGGAGAAAAGGTAAAAAACAAAGGATGAAAACATGCAAAAAGATGCAGTATAATACAAAACTACACATCCCAAACTGAAAAGAAAAGAATAACATTAAAATACAAATCTAGTATAAACTCTGGTGGTTTCATCTAGAGACCCAGAAATCGCCAATTACATTCACAAATAGATTCATATCTTTTCTTAATACAATATCACATGTCAATTTATATCTGCATCTCCCTCTATTGTTTTCATTACTCACGATCTTATCGCTTTTTTTAACTGGTTTATATCAACTGGTCTACGTTGTATGTATCCAAACCACCTTAATCTATATTCTCTTAACTTGTCCTCAATTGGTGCAATCCCTACCATTCCACGTATCTTTTTATTTTTAATTTATCTTTTCTAGTCTTACCGCACATCCACTTTTACATTCTCATCTCCACAACATTCATCTTATTTATGTGATCTTTTTTAACAGCTCAACATTCTGTCCCATATAAAATTACTGGTTTAATAGATATCTTATAAAATTTTACTTTTAATCTTATAGGTATTCGTCAATCACATAAAACTCCATAAGTACTTCTCCACTTGAGCCAACCAATTTTGATTGTATAAGTTACACATTTGCAATCTCTTCATCTTTGTTAATAATTAAACCTAGATAACGAAAATATTCACTCTTAGGTATCTCTTAGTCTTGTATCTTTACTTGTTCACAATTTATACTCCTATTACTATTAAAATTATATTTCATATATTCAGTTTTATTTCTATTCATTTGAAACCCTTTTGATTCCAAAAATTTTCTCCGCATTTCTAGCTTAGCGTTAACCCCACTCTTAGTCTAATCAACTAAGACAATATCTTCAGCAAACAACATGCACCATGGGATCTCTGCCGTCCTCTGCCACTGCCACCAACTCAATATCTCGTCGCCGTCACTCCTTCGTTGCCACTCCTTCTTCTAGATCTGGACTCCTCTATCGCCACCACTCTTTCCTCCTTCGGATCTGGACTCATCTATCGCCGTCGCTCCTTCCTCCTCTAGATCTGGACTTCTCCGCAGCCGTCATTCCTCCATCCAGATCTTGACTCCTCAATCACAGGCATCGTGATCGCTGTGAGAAATTTATCACTTTAATTGATAAATTTAACACACATTTATCACCGACGTCTCTATTGGCGTGAGAAATTTATCACTTTAATTGATAAATTTATCATTTTAATTTAACCGATAAATTTATCACATTAATTTTATCGAGAAAATTCCTTCAAAAATATTTTTTAATTTAATGGAATGAGAAATATTTTCTATAATTTTGAGCTGATAGATTTATCAGTTTAATAGAATGATAAATTTCTTCAAAATTTTAAACTGATAAATTTATCAGTTTAATAGAATGAGAAGATTGGCGTCGTAGTTCGGTTATAAAGAAAGTGGAGGAGATCGCAGGAGAAAGAAGCCGACGTCGGCACAAAAAAGATGGAGTCGGCGGCGACAACGGCGGTGATGGCAATGGAGGATGAAGCCGGCAACAGAGCTAGGGATGTGGGAGTTGCGGCGTGAGATTCTTTGGGAGATTTTGGGTGAATTTTTTGGAACAAGATTTTTTATTCCCATTTAGAAAAGAATTTAATCAATGAAATCTTCTGAAGATTTAATTTAAGGGTATTTTCGATAAACATTAATGTTGCGGAACTAAATTTATTAAAAAAAAATTAGACATAACTAATCTTAAAATATCAATTAATAATAGGACCTCTCTCAAATTTTTTCAAAAAAATATGAGGCATACATATGTTGTCTATATTGGTACATCTCTTTAATTGAATAAACAAACATTAGCCAAATAATTGCTTATTTATTTATTTTACTTATTTTTAGTTTTAGTAGATTATTTTTATCGTTTTATTAAATTATTATATACTTTTTGACTCCTCTATTCGAGACGGGCCAAAAAGGTAAAATTTATTTATAAAAAATATATAAAAATAAATTAAAATAAATTAAAATAATTTAACAAGCCAAATCTTATACTACTTAGTCCTAATTAGCAACCTTCGCCTTTCAGTTTTTTGGCTAAATACGCCAAAAAATTGATATTGCCCGTTTAGCAAAAAATTAAAAAGTTAAAAAGTCAAAAAGTCAAAATTAAAACACAAACTCTAAGAATATTTTATTTAAACTTTTACTACTTTTAAAATATAATAATATCTTTATTCATAACTTATTATTATCACTAGTAACTACGTATGATTGTTAATATCAAATATATAGAAGGATAAAATTATCTATTTTGAAAAAAAATAAAAAGGCTAGCTTTTTATTCAAACAACTAATTTTAATAAAATTGACTTAAAAATTAAGTTACCAAATAATATACTTTGAACCAAATTTAATTTTTTAGCTAAACATGCAAAAAAAATAAAAAAAATTAACTTTTAAACTAGTTCCTGGCTGTTGTGTTTTAGTAAACTATTTGTATCTTTTAATTAACTATTTTTACTATTTTAATTTACTTTCTCGAGACGATCTGAAAAAAAAAAAGACTAAAAGTAAAATCCTTATAAAAAACATTAAAAAAATAGAGATTTAGCCTACAGAAAATATGCTAATAATTTCGAATAAAAACAAACTAGCAAAAACCCGTTTGTGCACGGTCGAGTATTATATAATTAGATAATATAAATTTAATATATTAGTTTGTTAAATTAATAATATTAAAAAATAAAAAATCTCTTAAAAAGTCAAAATTTTCAATTTACAAATAATCATATATTTTTTATTATTACAAAATAAATATGATATTGGGGATGTCAATTTGCCTCGTGGTTATCTCGATTCACTTATTATTTATTGTCCTAATTTTGATTTAATTTTTAATATTTTCTTTTTCTTTGTTTTTTACGCATAAAAAAAGTTATTAAGTGCAACACACAATCACTAAAATTAAAAAATATAACTTGAAAAATACTCATAAAACAAAATACATGAATCATATTTATTTTGAGTAAAACACGCAATCACTTAAGATTGAATATTCCTATATTTAAATTATCCAAAAAATTATAATATCAATATAGTTTACATGGATATCAATATATTCTACAGATATACTATGGAACATAGTTTAAATATGTTAGCCAATCAAATATACTTAAAAATAAATGATTTTTAGCCAATCACATATTTATACCTGTCAAACGGATATACAAAAAACATAGGTTTAAAAATTTGCATACATTCGTACTAAATATTTTTCAAAGAGATTTAAGAATCAACCGAATACAAAACTACGTATAAGTTTTTTTTTTATCAAACTTGTAGAGGCAGAGAGAGAAAGAGAGAGGGAATAGATGAAAAATACTGAGCCCACCATTGATAAAAAAGAAAGCGAAGGAGAACAAAAAAATACCACAACTAATTTCATAAAAGCCTAACTAAGAAAATTATATGAAAAAATTAATAATTTTAAATAGTAGTTTCGACAAAAAAATACATGACAAAACTTTTCTTATTTAAGATTTTGCTTTATTTTCAAAGTATTAAGCATAAATTAAAGGAAAAAATAAAGTAAACCTTGAAATGATTTTCAAAGATAAGCAACTCTATTTTTGTTTCAATTGAAAAACATTACATATTTTTATAATACATTACGCTCTGATCATGACCATCTACTCTTACAATTCCAACACACATATACATCATTTGCGTTACCATAATTATATGACCGGTCATTAAATACTTTAAAGTATTGAATATATTTATTTATATAAACACTTGCTAGCACACATTAACCCAAAAATGACAAAAAAGTTGATGATTTCGTAGAATTGAAGTATTTATAAACATTTATAAACATGTATTACATTACATGAGCCAAAAAAATAGGTTTAAAAATTTGCATACCTTCATACTAACTATTTTTCAGAGAGATTTAGGAATCAGCTGAATACGAAATCATGTATGAATTTTTTTTTATTAAACTTGGAGAGAGAGAGAGAGAGAGAGGGAGAGAGAGAGAATAGATGTGAATATTGAATTGACCATTCCTTTTGTCACGCCTCAAACTCCGAGTCACGCGAAAAGTCACCAAACAACCACCAAAACTGTCCAAGCAAAAGGGATTTAAAACCAAAAAGCCAAATAAGGCCAAAACCCTTGTAAAAACGTACTACTTATGATTTATTTAAGTTAAAAGAGTAGCCAAACGACTACAGTTACAGCCCACAAGTCAAGCCCTTAAAATTAAAATACGTGTTTTGAGTACGAAAATTTTTTCATTTTAAAAGAAACTTAAGCCATTCCAAAATCTACATCGAAGCACAAAATTTTATGTAAAGCAAAAACCATTTGAAAATCCCATTTGCAAACTGTTGATCCCAACAACGAAAAATATAATAAGATACTACGAAAAACAACAACCAACTCAAGATTCTCTCGAAAGCATTAAAACATGCATACATCTATAAGAATAATATACGATTTACAACATGTTACAAATAAATATGAGACATATACAATAGGTATAAGCTACCTATCAAGACAAAGTAGACGTCTTGTCATCAGTCACCTTCTAGCGCCACCGGGTCAACCTACAGGACCACGCTTACCTAAAAAAAGTTTTACAGCAAAATTCCACACCGTAAGCCAAAATCCAGTAGAAATAGATTATAAAACTGTAAAGCAGGACAAAATAGACGTCTTGTCATCAGTCACCTTCGAGCACCACCGGGTCAACCTGCAGGACCAAGCTTACCTAAAAAAAGTTTTACAGCAAAATTTCACACCGTGAGTCGAAATCCAGTAGAAACAGACTATAAAGTTATAAAGCAGGATATGCAATCATAAGCATACAAGTTCAACCACATGAGCTACAACGGTTTTTCATCCTGAAAACCACCAGTTTTCCATTAGGCTAATACGAGCCTCAAAATGGTTTTATTTCATAAAACCTCACATTTTCGTCCTCAAAACTATGCATATCATATAGTGGGAGCTAACTCAACTACAAGCCAAAAGGTTTTACATCATAAAATTCCAAGTTTTTCCATCAGACTCCCAAAATAGTTTTTCTTTCACAACCAAACATTTAAACAATGCAAAATCACATTTTACAGTTAAAGGAAAACGAAAAGCAAAACGTTATTTTTCCACTCGAATCACATACCAAGAAAAGATAAAAGACATTTTTTACTCAGAATACACACAGCTGAGGAAAATAAAACAATATGCTCTACTCGAGCTATACCACCGAGGAGAAAAGATAAAATATAATCCACTCGGAACACGCAGCAGAGGATAAAGTAAAATGAATCCTATGTACCGACTCCATCACACGACAAAGGTAACAACGCTAGACGCATGTCCATTATCTAATCCCCATATATCATGGGACCGGTTAGATAAACACAAGTTCTATACGAAATACCACAACGTAAAGCTTAATTTACGGGTCCGAAACCCGATGGTACAAAGCACCCAACCAACTCAATTTACGGGGACTAACCCAAAGGTACAGAACACCTACGCTGCGCACGTTTTTGGACTTATATCGAGGGCAACTCGTGACAAATACACGTCATCCCAGTACATCTAGATAATCATTTCATAAAATCGAACCGTAACTCAACTATGAAAACCTTTCCACAAAATACATTATATATGTATTTAGATCCATCCATTAACATGAAGATCAAACAAAACATTTTCAAAATATTTTTTTTCGTTTTTAACAAAGCATTTCAAAACTTGAGACTCAACCCCAAAGGCGAGCTCCAAACCTCCAAAACATAAAATGTTGAGATTTTCACAAAAATTCACCTTTTTCAAGAACACCCTTTGAAAATCATAAAGCCACATGTCATACGATGTGATAAACCAAGAAAAATGAAAAATATACTTTTTACCCGAAAAATCAAGGTTTAAACATAAATATGACATTTAATGTATTTTCTACCCGATGAAAACATATATAATCGCATACAACACCCTTATACAGCAGTAGGGTCTAGAATCCTACCTCGTTGGGTCAAAACCAGACGTCTCGAAAATCGAACCTCAACGAAACAAAATTCTGTCCGAATATATGCGAAGCCTCCAGCACTAACACCAAAAATCCATAGTCCGATCGCTGAAAATTGTGCCCCGAGCCCTTTGAAATCTAGAGAGAAGGCAGAGAAAAAACCAAATCTGAGATGAAAATATCCCAAAATTTCTCAAAATATCTCCAAACACTGATATTTATAAGCTACGCCCAAAATATCACAGGTCAGTCGACTGACCCCATGGTCCAGTCGACTGAAAAAGCTTCTAGAAAGCTAAAAATATCGCACCGCCTCAAGCTCAGTCGACTGGACCCTCCTGGTTAGTCAACTGAACCACCAAAAACCCCACTCAGTCAACTGAACTCACCCCTTCAGTCGACTGAAATCCTCACTGAAATTTTCTCAAATTGTTTTCTGCTACAGAGCAGGTTTTATAACCTAAACACTTGCCAAACAAATCTCTTTCGAACTCGAACAAGCGTAAAACTCATACGCACATGCTGTTCTGTTCCGAAGAAACAAAATCCTGGTATACCGAGATCAAATGTTAACTCAAACTCCGTCAATACTTAAATTATTCTCAAAATAAACTAGATCAGGGTCTCACACTTTTAAATATAGATTATCTTTATTTATACCATCTTATAGGCTATAAAATTCAAATTTATATATTCAAATACTCTCACCATCTTCATAATAGTAATTTAAATATTTTAAACCAAACTAAGATAAGATGATATGGATTTTAAATTTTAAAAAACTTAATTTTTTCTATGATTTGAATTTAGATAATCTGAATTTGGGTTAATCAAATTGTAACACATATTATTGAATATCAAAAAACTATTATAAATTTTTAAAAATTTTGAATAAAACTTTAAATTTTAAAAAAAATCACAATATTTGATTTTATATAATAGTATAGATAGATAGATAGATAGATAGTATATATATAGATAAATAGAGTTCTCATATAATAACTTTAGTAAATAAATATCAAGATTTAAAAATATATATATTTGGAATTTTTTTGGATTAATTTACAATAAAATTGAGTTAATTTCAAATGTATTGATTTTAAATTCTAAAACTATTATAATCTCTATAGAATTTTCCAAAACTCCATCTAAAGTTTTAGAGATTAAAGAGCCCGTAACATTTTGTTTCATATAATAGTATAGATTTTTTGCTAATTCAATTGGATGATTATGGTTTAAGTGATTAGGATATATCCACTTGATTATAAATATACTTTTCAAAACTTCTTGTAGATGGAATTATACACTAAGATATAAAAGAAATATCCACTCTCCTCTGCTATACACTTCTCCCGGTATTGTGGTAGAAAGTAACAATTGTGGCGAGAGTAAGGGAAGAAAGAGGAATGCGTAAAAAATTGCTTTTTGCTTATGTTTTTTTTTTGGGGTAATATTTTGATAGAATTAATATGTTGAATGTTTTTTTTTCTTCATTTAGTGAACTAATAGGAGATGATTTTGTAGTTACAGACTTAACTATAATAATCCTAAAGGGAGGGAAGATTCAAATGAAATTGTTGGGAATTGCTTCTTTTTTTTTATTTTTTTATTTTTGTCTTTTAATTCGCAGGTGTTCCGACTTGAGGATTTTGTTGCCTCTCACATCAACATGTTCAACTTAGATGGTTTCATGCTTGACAATTACGATGATGATCCCTTCGGTTACTATCACTATCTCGACGACTTCTATGACGATAACTTGTTTGATTTTGATGACCTCTGCTTACTATTATGACGACTTTCATGATGGTGACAATGGCCTCCGTGGTTGCTATCATGATGATGTTGGAATTTTGTGAATTCATTGGCCATTGAATTTCAGAATTCAATAGCAGAATTAAATTGCAATTGAATTGGCCATTCAATTGGCAATTGAATCCTGAAAATCAATACCACTAATGGCTATTGATTTCCCTGTAACCCCCTCCATGATGAAAGGCCTATATATGCTGTCATCTCAAACAGAGGAAAGTAGGCAAAGGAGAAGAGAAGAAGAGACAGAACAGAGAACAGAGAAGAAGATAGTAGAAGTGAGAAATGAGAGATACAACTCAAATTATATTGCAAGCTGTAAGAGAGAGAAAGACAGACGAAGTACGTTCGTAACCGATCCTTGGTGGTGTTCCAACGATCGTGTAGCCGTTTTATCCTGGGAGAGTGATGCCGGTAAAAAACCTACAACACCCTCGGTACGCGGTGAATCATTCTTAAGAAAACTGCGTTTGCAAGACTCGGTTTGCAAATTCTATTCCTGTTATTTCTGTTATTTC
>JAOTRH010067274.1:0-18145 GCA_034768845.1 Heliamphora exappendiculata | reverse complement strand
TCACTCTCTCTCTCTAAAAGAGGATGAAGAAGAGAAGAAGAGGAGGAGATGAGGAATGTGGGTCTCACGTGGCTGGATGGGAGGGCTATATATATATATCATACTCCCAATTCTTCTCCAAAATTCTAGATTTCTCCAAGCATTTCCCGGTAGTCCACTCGAGCGAACCCTCGCCGCTCGAGTGGTGACCCCTGAAGCAGAATTCCACGAAATTCTTTAAACCTCATCTCTAACTTCCAATTTTGCTCTCATTATATTATTCTGAATTATCCATTAACATTACCATATCAATATTGTTCAATTTTTAATATTTCGAATTATTCATTAGTATAGCCATATTAAAACTATTCATCACTTTATATCTCCACTTCACTTTCATATATCACTAACTCGGTCATTAACGAACGAAATCTTATAACACCCATGCCAAAATTTATTCTGATATCTTCTCTTACCAAAATATAAAGGAATAAAATAAACAGGTACCAGGTCCTCACAACTTTCCCCCCTTTAGCAATTTCGTCCCCAAAATTCGTCTCAAGTCACTCCAAATCTTCCTTTAATCTTAATATGTATTCTCACACTTCGCTAGTTGTTCGGTCCTTATAGCTTCTTTTTGAGTCCGCATTCCTAATCATGCTTTCAAAATTGTGACTCAAAGATAGTAACACGCCCCTATTACCATCAGGTTTAACTCGCAAACACCAGAATCATCTGTATGTCATCGAATTGTACTCATGTCGGGCTTGACTAATCTAAAACTGTTCATCGTTTAATATAACGTCAATTCTTACCCGAAACAACCACGTGAGTTATAGTCAACCACTCTGTCTTTGATCATTAACTAGCCCTCTATGACCATCATCTCATGTCACATACACATTCCCAAAGACTAAACATTCTCAACCATAGCATTGTGCGTCACTGATCTTACTACTATCAAGATTCTCCCGACTTCGTCGAACCACGGTCTAATTCACTATTGTATTCTAATGTATATTGAATACGACACCTTCAAATACACATTACTAAACTTGGACATTGGTCACTTGGGTTACACATATTACCCCCAAAATTACCTATGCCCTAACAGTCAAATAACTACCACAAACTTAAAGCTGTATCACTACTTGCACTGCATCACTCCAGCCCTTCAACCATCGAAACTCACACTACCACCTGAATTCCGTGAATCACTAGGGTTAAGCACATCACAAGAATCAAACAATTTATAGGTGTACTTCACCAACACAAACTGAATCACAACCTTCTCCTTGACGCCACACACATACCCATTGGTCTTTCGAGTCTACAGCACTCCAAACTGTTCAATTATTGGTCTTTCATACTTATATTACTTCACTCACCCACGTTATCATATACATTCACGCCTCCCTTCGAACGGTCGAACCATTCTTCGCACATTAAGAATTCTGAGAAATCCAATGCACCAAATAGAACACAATCCCAAACTCATAAGAGTCTATCAAAACCCAACATGTGAATATCATAGTCGCAAGGCCTCAAAAATTTTTCCACTTCACTAAGAGCCAGTGGTACGACCATACCCACATGACCCAGAACAAGCTGCATATAACAGTTAATGATTCTCAGCTGATTGTTGTAGAAAAAAGATTTTATGTTCTCAATACTAACTCCCTCATCAACAAGAACAAACATTCTCGGTTCACCAACCCAATCTCAAAGGGAATGCAACTTCACACACTTACATTCCTACGGTAGAGCAATCGAATTCCACCCAAAAATCCATGAGAAACTCAGTCTTCTAATCGTCTGATTCTGGTAGTGCCCATTCTATAGGTACCAACTCATGGATCAAAACACGAACACTAATCCACTGAAACTCCCTCTCTTCCCAAAATAACAAAAAACTATGACTCAACCTCAACGTACTCCTAGTACCCATCAACACTTAGTCTTCACAAATTCCTATCAATCTCACCTTAAGGTCGCCTAACCCATAGCCACATAACTATCTTTAACTCCAATCATGATACCTAGGTCATCCACTGTACTTAAGCTTATAACTCTCAGACCTCATTTGCCCACACACAAGAACATCGTCAATCCTCATACCTTGTACCATACATACCATAGAACTACAAACTCATCACCCATCATACTCTGAGACACAACGCTAATATTTTCATCACGCGGAGACCTCACTTCACAAGGTTATGCTTTGCTTACCTAACTCCCATTAGATAAATCACGATCATGTCATAGCCTTAAACCCACTGTCCAAGCAACTTACACGGGAAACGCACGGCACCAAAACAGAGGAAATTTACTCCTGAGTTCTTTTATTCAAAGTTACTAATAACTTCCACTATCATACAAACACTTCTAGTACTTCCGCTTCCTAGTCACGCATCTATCGTTGACATCTTAATGCACGATTTCTCGCCTATTTTCTTAAGCCATCCAAACCACACGGTATATCATTAAACTTTATTACTCTACACTTTGTTCCCATGGGTAAATAACATACCCACTCCTGAACTTATGGTTGAACATAAATAACCTCCAAACATGTCACACTTTGGACACACTATTTCAATACTAGGCCTACTGCACTTTCGGACCCTTCTACGGTCCTTTCAAACACATACACCCAACACGATTCCCAAACACGATCTCCTAATCAGCCAAATCACGGGTCCGTATTCCCCTAGGAATTCCTCAGAACCAATACTCGAGGATTTCACCACACAAATAATCAAACCACTGAACTCCCTTAGGGACCTCACCCGACTTGAACTAAAGCTACCAGTATTTCATACAAACCAAACTACATTTCCAAAGAAATTACCCATGCACTAGGGTTCACACAGGCCTTTCAAGAAAGCATGAGCAAACGAATCTGCACTTTTATGATCCCAACATTTTGCTTCTACCAACAACAAACAATCACATCGGTTAACCGATTATGAAACATCTTTCTTCCTAGGGAAACCATGAACCAATGTTAGGTTCTCACCCAACGTCACTACCCTCTAGGGCAACCAACATTCACTCGGCTCACGAGGAGATTAACCACAAGCCCTTGTAAAGACATCTGTCATCATCGTGCAACCATCACTGGCCATCATTCACAATGTGTATATCATTCGTTGCACTAGGTCCTCACACTTAAACTTCTACTCAAACACATTAACTATCATTCACTCCATCACATCCCAACGATACATCGCACATGTCCACCAAACCCTCACCAGTTAACTGTCAAAAACAACGTTACGTATACTCGCATCATTGTATAACATCTCCTCGAAGGGTCGCGTCACATCACTAGATTCCCAACATATAGGTAATAACTAAATGGGTAGGCAAAGACTACGCCATAATCTTGAGCTCGCGAATTCGGTACACCCATCAGAAAACACAAAATGTTCTGTCGAAAACACCATCTCCTACGTCACTACACAATTAGTACTAGCACATAGCTATTCGAACATATGAGCAACCACGCGTAATATGAACTTCGCCTACCAACTCTAGACTAAACGGCACCATCTTATCACTCGCCCCTAAGGGTAAGACAACACCACCACATTTAGACCTCAAGCCAGATACTGATCACCACCATCATCCTCTTAAGAGATCTCCATCCATCCACACGTCGTCCAAAAATGATAGAGTCAGCTACACCCACCATATCTATCACATGCCCTACAAGCTTCACATACTCACCCTCACATTCTTACCAAGCACCATGTATTTCACACTATCTCCCAATTATGTGAACAAAAAATCTAGCAACAAACCTTTACTTCGTGAAAATTTCCATGTAACCTCAAACCATCACTCGTCTAGTCACTACCATCCCCGATATACTTCTTATCACAAGTACATGCACCTTACTAGCTAACCAATCTGTCGACAACATCTTAAATTTACATATTCATTCCTTATACAACCTTTGACTTCTTATTAAGAAATACAACTCAGCACCATGCTTCGAGGAAAACACAAGGGTCATCAATTTGACCTTCAACATCACAAAATTCCACGGTGGTTATTAGCAACACCCCTCAGGGTAAGGAACACTCCCAACCACATGCCTAAGTATAGACTTTCTAACACACCTTGGGCTTGAGATTATTACGCTCCCGTCCACAATGCTTCCGTCCATACCACGGCTCATGACACAGCATGACTTAGGACGTACATAATTCTTAATGTGCCTAAAACCACACCTCATATCCATCCAGAACCAACAACCTCCAAGGGGTTTCAAACAATCTACCTTACTTGTTCGTCTAGCCACTAGTAGCTCAATGCATAACGAACGACTAACTATGGTCACCCTTGACTCACATGGATACAGCATACTCCGAACAGTCATTGTTCATCTCTCGAGCTTACACCCCCATATTTACTAACCACCGGGTCGCACTTACACATCCTACACCATCGTCTAGGCCCACACTCATCCTAGCCCCGCGGGCTTAACTCCTATAACGAGGATAAGTTAAACTCCACTTAATCTTCTAAAGCCGAACTTCACTACTCATCCTACTCACCACCTAATCATATCCCATCAACACATATTCACATACCGAGGGAAAACCTCAGAGTAATGCAACAATCCGAGTAACTGATTCAGATTTCTCGTAGAAAGAACGTCAGCCAAATGCTTTTCTATTTCGAACCCTAAAGTAGTTGACCGAATGCCAAATGGCAAGTCACATCAGCCCAAGACTCAACCTCCACGCTCATATAAACACATAACATGCGCAAGACAATTCAATCGCAAACCCATGCAAACACACAATTCACACCGTGTAGTGGTGCCTAATGTTATCAAAAAGTCACACCTATAAGTCATCGTTATTCTTCTGTCGCGACCCAAACCCCAGGTCCATGAACTAACCCCTAAACATTCCATACATCAGCTATATCCAAAGATAATATTCCAAGACATAAGAAACATTGTGCAGAATATTAAACAGACTTAACAAAATAATTAAAATTCCAAAATTACTTTCCCAAGGTTAACACAAATGTTTAGAGTAACATACAACATTAACTATCCCTTTCATTACATCACTTTCCTTAACTTCATGTACAACATAAACAAAAGACAATGTAGCTTCGTCTACTGGTCCTTCCCAAAAGCATCCATAGCTTTGGTGCCACCCCGTTCTTCGGAACCTAAAAGTGTTTGATATATATACATGACCCGAAGCTCGTAAGATAAAGATTAACTCATATATAATGCATAATTTGTGAGGTGTGATAGGTGTAACCGAAAAATGCACATAATTCAATTCCTTTCCTTTTAACCCACTCACCCACGCACACAAAAAATTACTTCTATTTATCTCCTTGTTTTCCTTTCATAAATCATTCATTTTAATTTTTTGATTTTTACAAAATCGTATTATCTCTAATGAACCGATGTCAGGCGTAGCTTATAGAAAGCCCTACCTATTAATCCTAATGGGCTACGCGAAGCCATTGAGTAATAAATAGTTTTACAACTCACCACGACACAACATCACATTTCGGGGGCTAACCCGTGGGCACGTGGTCTCCATCTTACGCAAGTTTTTGGTCTTTCATCGCGAACCCGCTAGGCCAACTTAATTCATTTCAATCCATATGGTTCCTTAATTCACTTCACAGGCTTTCACCGCAGGACCGCAGCCCCTCATTATGCATATTCCACATTCAACCATAGGTTTTCAATTTAATTTAATAATTTCATTATATAGTTTCTCATAGTTCACGTCGTCACTTCCATATCACCAAGTACCACAAACACAACATTGATAGCAAAAGATCAAATCATTTTGAAAAGGTAACACCCATCATGCATATATATATATATATATATCAATTTGAAACTCATTTTTATTGTGGAAGAAAATCCAACCAACCGATCCAATGCATGCCTCTCAACTCAATCTAGATATCTATATATATGTGTAATTAGCTCAAGGGACTAGAAAGTTAGTAAAAATAGCCAATATGAATGAAAATATATTTTTCCAAAATATTCGGCTAAAAACGAGTGAAAATGGTTTTGAAGTTTTGACATAACCTCACTAATTTGATTATAACTTTTTCTACAAAAATAATTTCTTTATGAGATTAGTCTTGTTGGAAAGAGGACTTCTAGGGCTTCGATTTGAATACAAGAATGACCTAATTCGAATTCCAAATGAGGGAGATATGTTCAAAAAAAGTTAGCCCTGCGCAGTTAGTCCGCTCGAGCAGACGTCGTGCGCTCGAGCACCCAACCTTCTACCATGTGAGCACTCGAGTGAGCAGGCTCCATTCGAGCGCGCTGTTTCCCGAGAAACCCCAGATTTTGCTCTATTTTGAGTTCTAAACCTCCAAACACACAATCATTTCACAAAATATGCTTTGAACACTTATTTCTAACCCAAAAACACTATATTCAATCCTCAAAACTCCTTTTCATCGCAAAAAATCTTCAATTTCATGTATAATCATCTCCCAAGAACCTCCAATTTCATGAAAACTAACTCAACCCACACACAAATCTATCAATACATTAATTAAGCATGCAATTGACTCAATTTCTACTCATATACACAAAATATCAACCAAAATCTATGCAAAACATAAGAGATAATCTTGATCCTACCTTGGATTTGCACAAAAGCTTGAATTTCTTCCAATTTCTCCGTCCTCGGGTTTGGATGTTGATTGATCTTGCTTTCTTGATGCTCCGCCTCCCACCTCCTTGCTCCAAAGCTTGATTTCCATCCTTGATCTCTACCATCAAGCCTTAAACTTAAATTTTCATGGTGGGGGATTAGGGTTTCATGGGAGAGATGGGTTTCTCTCACTCTCTCTCTAAAAGAGGATGAAGAAGAGAAGAAGAGAAGAAGAGGAGGAGATGAGGAATGTGGGTCTCACGTGGTTGGAGGGGAGGGCTCTCTCTCTCTCTACATATATATATATATATATATCATACTCCCAATTCTCCTCCAAAATTCTAGAATTCTCCAAGCATTTTCAGATAGTCTGCTTGAGTAGATCCCCACCACTCAAGCGGTGACCGTTGGAGCAGAATTCCACGAAATTCCTTAAACCTCTTCTCTAACTTCCAATTTTTCTCTCATTATATTATTCCGAATTATCCATTAACATAACCATATCAATATTGTTCACTTTTTAATATTTCGAATTATTCGTTAGTATAGCCATATTAAAACTATTCATCACCGTATATCTCCACTTCACTTTCATATATCAGTAACTCGGTCATTAACGAACGAAATCTTCTAACACCCATGCTCAAATTTATTCTGATCTTTTCTCTTACCAAAATATAAAGGAATAAAATAAATAGATATTAAGTCCTCACAGGTTAAAGTGATAGCACTTGCCTGCAGTATGCTCAAATTTATTTGGTCCCATAACTGCTTTTAAACTTGTGTTTCCCTGTGTCTGAATATTTTTCTTCTTCTTATCTTTCGGTTTTGAGGAAGAACCCTTCTCAGCCACATGCACAGAACCCGACTTCCTAAAAACACCCTCGGCTACTTAAAGTTCCTTAAGAAGTTCTGCCAGTGAGTAGCTGAGCTTATTCATAGAATAGTTCAGGTAGAACTGCTTAAAACTTTCAGGCAATGACTGAAGTATGATATCGACTTGGGTTTTCTCATCAATTTCAGCTCCGAGGATCTCCAGTTCAATCAGAAGACTGATCATCTTTAGAACATGATCTGTGTTTCCCTGTGTTTGAATATTTTTCTTCTTCTTATCTTTCGATTTGGAGGAAGAACCCTTCTCAGCCACATACACAGAACCCGACTTCCTAAAAACACCATCGGCTACTTGAAGTTCCTTAAGAAGTTCTGCCAGTGAGTAGCTGAGCTTATTCATAGAATAGTTCAGGTATAACTGCTTAAAACTTTCAGGCAATGACTGCAGTATGATATCGACCTGGGTTTTCTCATCAATTTCAGCTCCAAGGATCTCCAGTTCATTCAAAAGACTGATCATCTTTAGAACATGATCTCTAACTGGTGTACCTTCAGCCATGTTTGCATTCATTAGAGATCTCATGGCCACCTACCTAGCATCACGATTTTGATTCCAAAACATTTATTTGAGGTTCATCATCATGTCACAGGGACTGGGCATAGACTGATGCTGATGCTGCAAAATATTTGATATGGAAACCAAAATGTAACAGCGAGCCATCTAATCAGTTTTTTGCCACTTCTGATGGGTCTGGATTTCTCTTTTGGTAGTCTCCTCATCAGGTACTGGCGGACATATCTCAGTTAAAATACTGTTAATTATGATGAGCAAATATTTGAGAATGGAAGCTAATGAGTTGAAAGTCATTTTAATCTTGAGAATCACATAATTAAAATACTGTTAATTATGATGAGCAAATATTTAAATTTATTTTAATGTAGTTCTCTCTACCATTTTAAAAATAAATTGGTCAGCAGCCTGAAAAGCTGAGAATAGTATGCCACGATGGGTGGACATCTATTATTCTTCATAAGACCAGACATGCCAATTCTTTTTCATTTTACTATCTAGGCAATTGACCATGCCAAGTGAAATTAAATAGCGGACATAACATCAGTCTAGTATATAATTGCAGTGACTCATATGGAAATGATACTATTATATATAGCTAAGTGTTAACTATCACCTAATATTAAATTAATGACTTCGCAATGAATCCTTCAGATTGAGAAGTGATCCACACTAATAATTATCCAAAATTATCCTTAAATTAGGTTTGTAGTTGCAATATCACAATTAATCTGTCTTATGGGGAGGAAGGCCTTACTGCCAAGACGCCGGGTTTAATTGCATCGCCTATAAACTGATGATGGAGACCGTGGAATTTATCTGTAAATAAATTCTCTATCCCATTTAGATTTTTAAAACAGTTTTGAGGGTTATAAACATCTGTTTAATTAAAATAAATTTATTAAATTTCGAAAATCACACGATCTGAAAGAATCAAATATCTTTCGTGCATACGATTCCAAAGATTCTGATTTATCAAACCATCTTTTCGTGTTTAAATACGTAACAAATAAAATTTAATAAATACGTAATTTTTCCTCCAGTTTTTCAGTTAAGGTAGTGATTAAAGACATTTATTTATTTTATTTTTCGTTTCACAATTTTTAAAAAATAATAATTTATTTTGATTAAATATTTTTTCATTTAATTAATTTATAATTTAAAATTAATTCTCACGTTTTTTAAGATATCTAATTTAAAAAAAATCATAATCGTGATATTTTGTAAAAAAATAAAATATCTAAAATTTTTCATTTAATTAAAATTAATTAATTAAAAAATTTTAATTTAATTTTTATTATAAAATATTTTAATTAAAATAAAAATTTTAAATTAATTAAATTAACAGGATAAATAAATCTAATAAATATCATCCACGCTGTTAATAAAAAATTAAATGAAAGATATAATAATAAAAAATATCTCGATTTTATATTCTATCTTAAACTCTAAAGAGTTACAATCTCTTACTAAAAATGATAAGTTTCAAAATCCTTTTTTGAATTAGCTTTCTGTTTAGATAAACAGGAAACTGATTTGCCGCTTCAGTACCACAAAAAAAAAAGTTTGGGAAAGCAGTTTTGCGGCGGCTTGCTCAAAAAAAAAAAAACTATTTGGGAAAACAGTTTTGCCGCGCTTGTTGCACTGAAAATTTGGGCTTGCGTGTTTGGCTTTTCAGAAACTGGCGGCTGTTTTGATTGAGTTAGGAAACCGGTGCTGTTTCGGATTGCTTGCGCCGAACAGGAAGAAAACCACTATTTTGTTGGGATTGGAAAAGCTGTTGGCTCTTGTGATTAGGCGTTGGAACTGCTGCGGAGCTTTTGCTGATTTGGGAAATCAGCTTGCTTCAGCCAACAACTTGCACTAAAAAAGCCTAGTGCTGTTTGGATTCTGCGCCACTTGGAAACCGCTACTGTTTGGACGAAATCGGCGGTTTGCTTGGATTACCAAAATAGTGTTGGCGCACTTGGAATCTGCTGCGCCACTATTTTGGATCTCATTGCTACGGCTTGGAATTACACTGCTCTTTGGATTGTTTTTAATGAAAAAACGCTTCATAAAAAATCGTTGCTTGGAGAACCGAAACCAAAAACTTCCTGGGAAAGCGCCGCAACCTTAAGGCAGCATTTAGCGCGTGCTTCTTTTTATGACTCCCAAGGCCGTGATTCAAAACTGTGATTCAAGCTTCTTGTACCGCCAGATTTTGCACGGAAACATTGTTTTTCATTCTTCTTTAGTTTTTTTTAATTTGATTTTGATTACATAAAATAAAAAAAAAGTAAAAACCGAAGAACAATTATTTTTACATTGATCGTATGGCTCCGTAAAGTTTACAATCAATCTATCACGATCAACCATTGTGGTTAAAAAAACATAATAATTAAATTTAAATCATTATCCACGCCTACAATCAAATATGAAAATAAATGATCATCCTAAAATCGGGATTAGAACGCATGCAAAACAAAGTTAATAACAGTTCTAAATCTACTCGGCCCCGATAACCGTAAACAAAAAACAAAACGGCTCGGATACCAATTGTTGGAGGCAATACTGCCAAAATCATTATTTTTGCAAACGATTTTTGGTAAAAAATTAACTAGACGGGCAAACGCTGAAACGGGCTCTAGATAAAACTTTTGACGAAGAACGATCAAAATAAAATTCGTGCAACCAAAATTAATTTAGATGAATACCTTTTGTCGATCTATTCTTCAACTACGAATTGATTCCGAGTTGAAGCTCCAATAAGATCTTCTACCGTATTCTCTTATGCGATCCTCGAATGTAGTGTGGGCTATGGACTATCGAGAACTCATACTGGCTGAACCCAGATATATTTAGTATTGAGAGACCAAATAATATATCAATTATATAAAACTAGTTTAGCCTACCCGCATATATATAGGATTACATCAAGGACTTAAAGAGTAATTATGAATAAGACTTCTAGTGGAACACAGATACCTACTAGTGGTTTCTGTAATTTATGGAAAGATGCAGCGGTTTCTACAATTTTCATAAAACACTGAATTACAGTTTACACCAGTAAAGAACTATAATTGCACTCTGACCCATAATCTCAAAACCTTGCATTAAGCTCATGTTATTAAATGCTTACAATTTCTCCCCACGTTAAGATTTTCGATACTCGCTAATTAAATTTAATTACTAATAATTTAATTTAATCGGCATCTTGATATTCCTTAAGCCCTTCTGCTTAACTTATTTGACCATCGGATAATCAATTCCACCTGTAGGGTTTGGTCCGATCAAAACTTATAAGCATCCTTAAGGGGGTATCGTCAATTCCGATAATTCAAAACGCGAATTCCGTCAATAATTAATATTTTGCCATATAAATAATACCGTTATCCAACTCACAGGGAATATAGACCCATATAAGATCGCACCCTCTACTGTATCAAAATAACGAATATTAAATATACGCAAATCAATAATTATTTCAAGATTAAGAAGATAAGCACTATTCATAATGACCTTGGGTGTGAATTAATTTGTATAGTCAGTATAAAATTAATTATTCCAAATGTCCCGTTCAATACACACAAGTGTATTGGTACAGAGAGTCAGAACAATAGACGACGCTATTATCTGTTCCCCGTAACCAAGACAGGCCTACTAAAATTCTGTGTCGCAGTCGTACCGATGGTATGTTCATTTATATCTAAATTGTGAACATAAAACTTATATTCTGCAAGAACCTAAAATATGATATTCTGTGTGCAAGTTGTACTCTACATACTAGATTAAATACTATATCGAATATTAGACATCCATGCATAATATAGAAATGATACACATATATTGCTCATAAAGATTCTCAAAAAATAAAAAATTAATAAAATACTAAAAATATAATTTTCAGTATACCAACCCTAACATGTGCTTCATTTTTTGACAAGAAAAATGGCGCTCTAACGTCACTGAAATGTATACCTTTGTTATTTTTCTTACAAACTCTTCTATGAGACCCTATAACCATACCATCTCTTTTCCAGTCTTTGTCACAACTACATACTCTACCTATATAGTAGAAAGTGCAAAAATCTTCTGCAATTTGGAGGCCCAATTGACTACTGTGCCACCTCGGGTGTAAACAAACCCGGTAGTGCTCTTCCTTCTGTCAATATTGCTGGTTAAGTCAACATTCACATAGCCCTGCAGCTTTATCCCCGTATCGCGAAACACAAAGATGTATCCATAGTCCCCTTCAAGTACCGTAGAATCTCCTTGATAACCTTTAAATGATGCTTCTCTGGACTACTCATGTACCTGCTGACTACTCCCACTATATGTGTGATTTCTGGTCTTGTACAGTTCATGGCATACATTAGGCTACCAATAGTTGATGCATAGGGAACCTTACTTATGTACTTTTACTCCTACTTTATCTTCAAAGACTGGTCTTTAGTTAGCTTAAAGTGGCTAGCTAAGGGCATACTTCTAGATTTTGCGCTATCCATGTTGAACATGCTAAGTACCTTCTTCACATATTGTGCCTGTAAGAGTTTCAAGGCCTCTTCAACTCTGTCTCCAATGATCCTCATACCACTGCCTTGCTTATTTCAGACTATACAGACTCTCACCCAGCTTTCATACTATGTGTTCTTTGCCTTGTACTGCAAATCCTTTAGGTTGATGCATATATATGTTTTCTTCTAGGTCATCGTGAAGAACCGCAATCTTGACATCTAATTGCTCAAGATACAAGTCTTCTATTGCTACATTTCCCAGTACTGTTCTGATCGTCGACAACTTTGCAACTGGAGAAAAGATTTTAGTAAAGTTTACTCTTTTATGCTAAAATCCTTTGATAAGTAATCTTGCCTTGTAGCACCTGCTACCGTCACATTCTTTCATCACTCTGTAGATTCATTTGTTATGTAGGGCCTTCTTTTCGGCTGGAAATTTTGTTGGCTCTCATGCTTGGTTTGTCATCAAGAAATCCATCTCATTTTTCATTACTAACTCCTACTTCATTGAATTTTTAGTTTGTAAGGCCTCTGCATAACTCTCTGGCTTACCACTGTCAATGAGTAAGATATAAAACAAAGATGGTGAAAACCGTCATGGCGGTCTGATGCTCTTAGAAGACCTCTTGACTACCATCACTAGCATACTGTGCTCCACTTGTGGATTCATATTCTCCTTGTCTTCCTCATACATATTCTGACCGGCTCTCTAAAAAATGTCATCCAAGTGAATGAACTCAAATTTCTTTGCCTATGGAATAACTCTGTCTATCTCAGCCTTTGACCTATCATTGTATAACACATGTTCATTGAAAATCACATTCTTGCTTCTAACAATCTTCTGGTTTTGTTCATCCCAAAATCGGTAGCCAAACTCATCATCATCATCATAACTAATGAAATACCATTTCTTAGACTTTGATTGCAACCTACTTCTAGCATCAGAATCAATATGAATATACAATGTGCAATCAAAGACTTTTAGAAAAGATAGATTTACCTCCTTTTTGCTTCATACCTCCTCTGGAATTCTGAAACCCAAAGGCACTGATGGTTCACGATTCAAAAGATACGCTGTTGTGTTCACTACAACAACCCAAAAGCACTCAGGAAGCACATAATGTAGTCTCATGCTTCTAGCCTTCTCATTTAGAGTCTTGTTCTTTTGTTTAGCCACGCCATTCTATTGTGGCATTCCTGGAATGGTTTTCTCCCACTTGATTCTATTTGGTACACAAAATTCCTCAAATATGTCATTTGTGTATTCATCTCCATTATCTAACCTCAGATACTTTAGCTTCAAACAAGTTTTAGTTTCAACTAAAGCTTTCCACTTCTTAAACACTTCAAACACATTAGACTTATTCTTCAGAAAGTAAACCCATACCTTCTAACTGGAGTCGTCAATGAATGTGGCATAATACTATGAGCCTCCAAAAGATACAAATGGGAAAGGTCCTCACAAGTCTGTGTGTACTAACTCTAGCCTGCCTAGATTTGGTGTCTTGCCACCTTTTAGAAAACTAACCTTCCTCTGTTTCCAAAAAATGCAGCCTTCACACAAATCAAACTCTATAGAATTCAAATATGGTAATTTACCTTTTGACTGCAAAATTTTCATCACTTTCTCACTCATATGTCCTAACCTCTCACGCCAAAGGATTGTGTCTAATCCACCGTCTGTAACTACTGCCAGGTCCCTTGTACTAGAGGTTCTGTATAACGTGCCTATCTTTACTCGTCAAGCCACTATTATGGCTTCTTTTTTGACCTTTCGCGTGCCACCAACAAAAGTTATTGAATGCCCTTTAGTGTCTAGCTGCACAACGGATATCAAATTCGTCATTAGTTTAGGTATGTGTCATACCTTATGTATTTTCTACACCAACCCATTTAGCACTCTGATTCTAACATTACCTCGACCAACGATATCCAATGCCTCCCCATCTATCAAATATACCTTGCCAAAATCATCACCCACGTAATTCTCAATGATTTCTTTGTGTGCTATAGTGTGAAAAGATGACCCTAAATCTAATACCTAGGAATCAATAGGGCGGCCCACTGATTGCTATAGAGCATCGTATACATTCTCTATCACAACATTGGCTGGCTCGCTGTCAGTCATCTTCTTTTGCTCCTTGCAATTCTTTTTTATGTGGCCAGTCTTACCGTAACCCTAACATTTAGGCCACCGTCCCGACCTGGACTTACTTCTACCCCTTCTGGATTTTGACATGTCTTGGTTCTAATTTTTATCAATACCTCTGCATTGTGCTTCAACATTCAATGTTGTACTGGCATTAGACCTAGAGCTAAACACCTCACCTGAATCCCTCCTATGAACCTCCTCGCTTAATATCAAATCTTTGACATCGTCATACTTTAGTTTGTTCTTCCTAGCATGGTTAATCACTACCGTTCTTATTGCCTCCCAACTGTTTAGCAATGAGGCTAACACAATCAAAGTGCTGACTTCATCATCAAAGTTGATTTCAACCGAAGATAATTGATTTGTGATGGTGTTGAACTCATTCAAATGTTGTGCAACTAGTGTACCCTCAGCCATCTTAAGATATAATAGTTTTTTCATGAGATGTACCTTATTATTGACAGATAATTTCTCGTATATTCTTGATAATGCCGCCATCATATCATCCATAATGTTCTCCTTGATTATGTTATAGGCCACTAACAGGGACAACGTCAATCAGATGACTCACAACACCTGTCTATCAAGTAAAGCCCATTCATCATTTTTTATGCCCTCCGATTTGGAACCTAGCAACAGCAAGTGCAACTTCTTCTCGTACAAATAATCTTTTATCTGCATCATCTAGTAACTAAAATCTAAACTATCAAACTTCTCGATTCTTGTTAATCTTTCTTATTCTACCATGTGTGTTCTTTAACTCTCCTAACCTGGAGCTTTGATGCCAATTGTTGGGAATTAGAAAGCTATCACTAATCCCACCCACAATCATCAAAAGAACACATAACTATGAAATCTAATGAAGAAAAAGAGAAAGAGATAAAGAGACAATCACACAATCACACAGAGATTTACGTGATTCGATAAGTTATGCCTATATCCATAGGATCACACATTTTCACTATATTGATTGAAAGTTACAAGGGAGAAAGTTCTTAGGAGAGAGAATATAAAGAAGCAACAAAAAATTGGAATATCATAGCGGCTGCCCAAACCTTAGGCAACTATAACAGTCGCACCCCCGCATAGACCGGCTCGAGTGGTCATCGAGCGGTCTTTCATTGCTCTGGGTATCTCGTCTATAGGTGTGCACCACTCGAGCTGTCTCACCACCGCTGTATGATAAATTTCATCTAATAATTCTGAAATATAATTTTATAACTCATGTAGTTTAATCTGGTCTTAATTTTTAGGGCTGCGAATTGGATTAAAGTTTTAAGATTGGCTTGCTTTTTTATCTCTAATATAGTGATCAAAAGATATATATTGTAGAGGGATAAAGATTGGGATCTACATATCCGTCTACACTAGCCAGGTAGGTCCAATATCTCGTCCGCATATGCTTACACAAAAAATAGGTGAGAATGCCTTGCCAGTATCTTCACCGGTGGGCCCTTTGATGAGCAAATTAGAGCTAGAAGTTTAAGAGATAAATGAGGTTATGAGAGAATTTAGGCAAAGTTTTTGTTTTGTAAGAAGTGAATGCATACCTATCTTCTAAATCGTCTTCCTTTTATAGTGAAAATTTGACTTGGCCTAAAATGGGTCATTCATCTTGATCTGACCTGAGCTGGATCAAGTCTTGCCTTTTCTCTACTTTATCTAGTTGTAAAGTTGGGTCATGATCACTACTTGTAATGAGTATTCCTTTTGTCATGTCAAACCTGTCTTACTTGCTCTCAAACCATGTATAGGTTCTGGCCAACCATTCCTAACACCTTAACTCTGAAGGTGGTTCAACTGCCCCTAACACAATATTGGGCTACATGGTTACCTTAGGGTCCAACCTGCTTGGATTGTGCTAGACGAGCTATCCATTCTTCTGGAATCAGATAGCTAAGCTACCCAATTCACGAGATTGGGTGGCCGAGTTGCCTACTCCTCGTGCCTAAGTACTTGACCCACTTGTAGCTTGCCTTGCTCAAATCTATTGCACGTTAAGCTGGACTCGTTCCTGCTGACGTGGATACAAGGCCGACTACATGGTTACTTGACCTCCCATAGTTATCCCCATCATCTTGTCGTTGCTCTGACTGCGGAGCTACGAGGGAGGTGATGAGTGACTAAATGTGAATCGTTGCCTTATTAAAGGCTAAGAAACTTGTCAAGCACGCCTTGCTGATGTGTTGTTCTTTGATGGGACACGTCTGTTAATGGACAATCTGTCATAGGCACGTGTCGTTCCCCTATTAGTTTTGAGCTATCCTCAAAATTGACACGCCTCCTCACATTTAATGTGTACGGTGTAGCGTGCAACTTAGAATCTGAGCAAACAGAGACAGTTTTCAATTAATTTCAATTTTAAAATTTATGGCGGTCGAGCTTAGCTTGACCATTGTGCACTGAGCTGTCATAGAGCTCGGATTAAACTCACTGGAGCTCAGCGCACTCAAGAGCCTAAACCACTGCCTCACTTCTCTAGAATCTAAATTTCCTATGATGTGACATGTAACCCTAGCATTAAATGCACAATGCTTGTGGCACACGTTTTCCTAGTTTCACTTCAGGCGTGGTTTGGTGCTTCGTTTGGAACCATGAGGGTCCTATATAAGGGAATGGCAGTCAAAGTTTTTCCCCTTCTTTGCCTCACCGCAAATTTTGTTGCTCTTCTCCCTTTTGTACGATCCCCGGTGAAGCTCTAATGAACCTCTGGTTGCGTTTAGTATCTTATATTTCTTCATTTTTGGCGATCTCAAACCACTTCCAACCGTTTCAAGGGGCATCTTTAGACTTGTTCTTTACATGGTAAGTTGAATGTCACTTTAAATTTTGATTTTCGATTTCATTGTTCTATGTTTTTTCATGTTCTATCGCACCTCCGGTATCACTTGCCTTTAAGTCTCTCTCACGACAGCCTATTTCTTCTCTTTTTTACCTCTTTTTCTCTCATTTTAAGAAAATGGGCCATTTACCAAAATTTATAAATACAACCCAGGCCTTGGCAAACTTTTATCGGGAATACGTTATTACTGACAATGTAAAGTGGCTTTAAACAAAAAGTCTAACTTAAGCCAGATTACCAAATGAAGCCTTAGTCTCCTAGACTCATGGAATTTTGTATAAGAAGTATGCTTGGGAAAGTATTATGCAAACATCTTTGAAATTCTACAATTAAAAGTTGTGGAAGGAATTAGAGAAACTGATTAAAATAAGAGCAAGAACGTGGGTACAAGCTAAAATAAGAAATAATGACTTCACAACCATAATATTTTGTATAATTAGGATGGGTGGGATGAGAAAGTTAAAATTGGCTAATGGTTGAGAAATTCTCTAAAATGGTTTTCAAAAAATTATGTTAGCTATTGTTGGTAAGGAAATAGTTTGTAAGTCACTGGTGGTAGTTCAGGAAATACTCAAAGATATATAAAACAACAAAACT